>JAFIRS010003053.1:0-160271 GCA_018342105.1 Gonioctena quinquepunctata | reverse complement strand
TCTCTACTAATAAAATATGTTATCTGTATAAATTTCTTTGGAGCACATAGTGATCCATATTTTGAAATCATACGATTTCTATAGAGAGAACAAACTCATTGAATTATACTCGAATCTAAAAACAATCCCATAAAATGATCAAATGGGAATAATATAATGAACAGGTTTGTGCAAACCCAAACCTCCACTGATAAAATAGCCGGTGACATTATTTCATATCTCTTTCATATGCAATATTTTTCCATTTAATATCTATTAGGTACGTCACATAACTTTTCCATATTTCATGGAAACTAATCATACTTGCTGAGTTAATACACGGTCACCAATATCGATATACGAATCAAATATGAAAAATTATCGACACAACCTATAATTTGTTATGGATTTGGACAAAATAATATTAAATTGGTTGAATTGTGTGCGCTAGATGGCGACGCGTTCTCACAATTGACCCTGATCGAGCCAAAGTTATCGACTACTCAAAGCTATCATATCATCGGTGCGACGTCTGGTACTCCAATGTCCAGTCTGAGCTTTAAAGTATCGTTGCCATATTCGTCTATTCAATGTACTCGAGTGGGTATTCTTCGTAATGAGGAATTTTAGTGGTATGTGCCATCGATGATGGTATCTAAACTACACCGCCGAACATTTTGTTTAGTTGGATTTAAAAAAGAAATCTATATTTCTTTTGAGTATTTATTTTTTCAGCAGCAGCGGAGACTAGAGTATATGGAAAAGTGGGATAAAAATTATGGAATTGTTATTCCTACTTCCATAGAACTCTTTCGAAATCAAATAAAATGGGGTTTCATTATTTCGGTAAATAAAATTAATAATTATTGACGGTTGTTTGTCTATTTGTCCTATCTATGATCGAAATCTCGCATGTTTCAGAAATATAATATATATAATAAAATAAATAGTACTTTTTTCATCTCGATTTTTTTGGATTTCTAGTCTACGTGCAGCGTTGCCATAATAGGGGGAAGGGGTTGGGAGTTAATGTCACACAATCGTCGACGTTTTACGCTCTCAAGGTTTGGCATCATAGCGTTACAACATCACATTTTTTCTACTTCAAATTCAGACAGCTTTGAGGTGCGTGCGCATATAAGTAATTTTTTTGAATATTTAGAAAATCAAACAAGTGGAAAGCGAGTCTCCAAATTTATTATCCTAGGCGAGAAAGCCTTGTGAGAATACGTGTTGCCCTCGATACTTTCATGCGGGAACTCTTGAAATGTTGTAATTATGCGTGAGGTATAACATTTGACACATATCACTTACAAGGTCTCAAACAAGTAACAGCGAGTCACCAAATTTATTTCTAGGCGAGAAAGGCCTTGTGAGAATAAACGTGTTACCCTCGATACTTTCAGGAAAGAACTGTTAAAAAAAAATCTTGAAAAGTCACACTAACCACTAACACATTTGAGGGTAGGTGATAGACACATATTAACACGTGACATGCGCGGTAGATAGCTTTTTCATCGGAATGCATACGTTTTGGGTACTAATAACCCTGTTTTTCATGCCTACGAAAGTTGAAAGTGAGGAGCATACCGAGCTAGCTCGTCGACGGAGAGAGATGTACTCTGGAGGCAGCTCGTTGTAGAGAAGCACTTTCTGATAATACCGACTTGCTGTGGAAACGGAAACGGCCCCACAGTAATTGTTACAAATGCATTTCGCCAAGGCCGATTTCCTCTGCCATTCACATCAGTGACGAACGATGTGCAAGCCACTAATATGCACCCTAATGGTTTGTTAACTCCGTGTTTGAAATAATTGGGAAGGAGGTTCACTCACAACCGACTCGTTGAGTAGGTTGGACGTGTGGAGCAAAAGAATACGGGATTCTTAGGTCGAAACGTCTGTATGGTAAAACATGCATAAACAACCAATCGAGTCAATATGTGTGCCTTTCTCGAAGTTGATTTCACATATTGATTTCAGTCCCACGCACACACACACACACACACACAGAGATACATGATATTTCAGTCTGTGAAGTTACATCAGTGGCATTCGTCAAAAATGAAAAAAAGGGGTACATCCTCAGGGGTGTACGTCACAATAATGCGCATAAGAAAGGTTTTCATTTAATTCAAGATAAATAATGCATGAAGACACAGAATCTTTGAAAATTGGAAAGACGCAGTCACATCAGTAGCATTCATAAAAAATGAAAACAAGGGGTACATCCTCAGGGGTATACGTCACAATAATGCGCATAAAAAAGGTTATTTATTTCAATTCAAGGACAAATATGGCATGAAGACACAGAAACCTTGGAAATCGGAGAGACACCGATTCGAAATACTCTTCTCCCAAACATTATGATGACAAATATCTCCACCATACAAGTCCGATGCGAAATGACTTCAAAATCCCCACCCTATGTGAGTCGATTAATATGAAGATCACACTTTATTTGGTTCCACCGACTCGACCTTGGGGTGCATGATACGATTCACTCCATACCAGAACCACGTCAGAGTTGATTTGTATGAAGGTCACCTTGAAAATGTTTGCCCGTCCACACAAGATCGAATGGGATGAACGATATGCACTCTCTCCAATGCTCAAGGTCATCTCAAGGTGAAGGGTGTCTGGACGATATCCCTCTCCTCCAATGCTCAAGGTCATCCCAAGGTGAAGGGTGGTACGAACGATATGTCCTCTCACCCAATGCACAAGGGCATCCCAAGGTGAAGGGTGTCTAGGACGATATGCACTCTCCCTCAATGCTCAAGGTGAAGGACAGACAACGTTACACACGATCACGCACAACTATGTGCCTTCTTCAACCCCCCCCATGTTATCCATCCACTCGACCTTCAGTTACCCTTCAATGTCAGACTCCCTATGAGACAGCAGTCACCTTGAATTATATGCAATGTCCTCTACCCCGCCGGCTTAAATCTCCTACTGTTATTGACTCTGACCACTGCTTACCAAATTACAATGGGAAAATATTTTTTCAACTCAATTGTAGAAATAATAAAATTCCTGAACTCCCAAACCCAGTTTATACTATATTCAATGTATTTCATACCCTATACCTCAGAACTCAGATCAATAAATAAACCCATCTGAGCCCTATACCGATACAGAAATGAAAACAATAAAAACAAGATAAAAAAAAATACAGAGCTGGCATTGACGAAATTCCAATGAGAGTATTCAGTGACTGTGCCAATGTGTTTGCAAAAAACTTCTACTATTCTATTCCAATCAATCAATCAGTCAATGAAGTCGTTCCAGTATATAAAAAAGGGATCCCTCAGAAAAGGAACTATCGAGGCATATGTGTCTTGAACTCTATATAAAAAATTATGGGAGAAGCAGTTTTTATTTATTGTAGCAATACATCCAACAGACAAAAGAGTCCAATTATATGACGTAAAATTTGTGTAACACAGTAGGTATACTTAATTATTCTAGGTTTATATGTTAACAATAACTGATAAAGTAACAATACTTTCTGAAATTACATTTCAATTCGAGTTGAGCCTATATAAAATTTGTTTGAATTGGGATACCTACATTTGAAAAAATTTATCCACTGAGGGAAGATTGTTTAGACATCCACACATATGATTTAGACAATTATAGAAATGATGTTGGGAAATCGGTACATCAATACGAAAGGTTAGGTTCGTTCTAGAGGCTAAACGAGGAATATTGAAGTTCAATAAATCAATATCAATCAATATACTTTATTGTCATGAAGAACGTACATGCTTGTGGACAAAGCAGTAACTTATGTTATTAAAAATGTAATGAGCTACAACTAAGTCAATTACATATAGGAGATAAATAAACAATAGTAAAACATGAAAAATAAAATAATAGGGTCTTTTGTAATATATGCTAATTGAAGTTATAATCCAAGGCAGTACAAATATAGTGCATTCAAATTAATAAAAAGGAACCAGCATAAAATTCTCCCAAGGTATAGTAGGGTCGGCTACATAGCAAGAAGTAAACAGCCTTTTTGAATTTGTCCACGGTGTTAATCTCTCTAACGCAATCAGGTGAGTGATTGTACATCTTGCAGCCATTGTAAATAATGGAGTCCTTTACTGAAGTTGAGTTTGGTCTGTGTAAGTTGATACTGTTTTCCTTGCTTGTAGGATAACGGTTAACCGTACTGAATTTATTTATGTGTTTTTTGATTAGACAAACTGTCTCCGCAATGAAAATGGCAATAACAGTATGCAACTTATGTAGGACAAAAAGTCGTTTGCAAGGATCCCGTGCCTTTGCTTTGGAAATATATCTAATTTCTCTTTTTTGTGAAGTCAAGATGTTTTGCATGATATTATTATAGCAAACACCCCAAAACGGTATGCCGTATCTCAGATGGGACTCAATCAATGCGTGGTATACCGTTTTTGCTGCTGAAGACCCTAGTTCATATGACACCCTTCTTACAGCAAGAGAACCAGAGGCCAGTTTTTTGTTTGGGTTGATTGCATGCTCTCCAAATTTTAGATTATTGTTAATGATCACCCCCAAAAACTTTGTGTTGGGTAATGTTGATGAATCGATTTCATTGTGTATAAGTTTATGAATGAAAGTAAGGTCGGAAATTTCACGAAGTTTTCTCAAATAAATCATATTGAATTCATTCAAGAGAAGATTATACTCACAGTGTCTTTCTGGATATGAACCATGAACTTTGAGATACATGAATTCCAGAAATCTACGTTGAACATTTTCTAGTTTGTCACTGTATTTTGTATAATGCGGATTGCATATCTGGCTGCCGTATTCCAATTTCGATCCCACCAAATCTAAAAATATGCATTTCATTGCTTCTGGTGATTTGAATTCTTTGCAATTTCGTATGACGAATCCAAGAAGACGCATTTATTTATTTGTGACATCCTCTATGTATGACAAAAACGTTAATTTCGCGTCAAACGTTATTCCTAGATCCCTACATTCAGATACCCTCGTAATGATGGTTTCCTTCAATAAATAATTGTGGACAATTGAAGATCTACGTGAGTATGTCATAATTTTGCATTTGCTAATGTTCAGTGGTAAGATATTCGAGTCACACATTCAACTAAATTATTTATGTCGTGTTGTAATATGGTACAGTCCGTAGGATCTCGAATTTCTTTATGAAGTTTCATATCGTCTGCGAAGAGAAGTTTTTTGATTTTATGGAGTCACAAATGTCATTTACCTACAAACATAAGAAATAAAAGTGGCCCCAGGATTGAGCCCTGCAGCGGCACCCCAGAACAGGCGATAAACTCAAAGCTTTTTTTCCCTTCATATTCAACAAACATATTTCTGTTCGAGAGGTAACATTTCAGAAGGTTTTGGAGTTTCGCAAAAATTCCGAATCGACTTAGTTTTCTCAGAAGTAATTTTTGGAGAACTCTGTTGAACGCCTTAGTGAAATCAGTATAAATGACGTCCACCTGATTTTTATCATCTAAGGATTTTGAAACATATTGAGTTAGTGTACATAGATTCTAAATAGTGCTTCGTGCTCTTATGAATCCATGTTGGAATTCCGAAAGAGATCTGGCAATTTTATTATAAATTAGATCCGACAGGATGATTTCAATAAGTTTTGAGAAAGACTGATATCAGCACAATTGGTCTGTAGTTGGTAATATCATTTGCCTTTCCTGACTTATAAACAGGGCAAATGCGTGAGGTTCCCCATGGTTTAGGAAATCGGTCAGTATGTAAATTTTTTTTGTAAATTATTTGTAGGAGTCGACATAGGTAAGTTATACGCTTTTCGACAACTTTGGCAGGAATACCGTCAGGTCCGCTAGACATTTTGTTTTTTAATTTTTTTGATGCTTTTAAGATTTCTTCAGTACTAATGTTGTTCAAAATTAGCGGAAAACTGAAATTTTTTGGGGTATCTGGTAGTTCATGTTGACTATTTTTATCATTGGCGGTATAGTTGCTACTAAAATGTGTAGCAAATGCGTCAACAATTTCCTTTGGTGTAAAAGAGTGATATCGTTGAAAATAATTTGCCCTGGAATTCGAATTCTATTTTTCTTTGAATTAATAAACGCCCAGAAGTTATTAGGGTTGGATTTCAAATTGTTTTCGAACCTCTCGATGAAGGTTTTATATGCCGCGGCTATTTCCTTTTTTATAGTCCTACGTAGGTTCTTTACTTTCTCGAGATGGAACAAGTACTTCGTTTTTTTATACATATGAGAGTGATGATATTTCATTATAATTTTATTAATTATGTTCGTGGTATACCAATGTGGATAAGTGCGGCGCCTATTTATTTTCAAGGGTACACATTGGGATACCATATCGTATTAGCAAAAAAGTATTTCCCTGAGATATTCAGCTAGACTCTTTTCCAATAGCCCATTACTGAAGATATCAATGTAGCCACGTCTCTATAATATGGCTTCTATGAATTGAGGTCGATTCTACTGTAGCGATGTGATAAACCTGCATTTTTATTTATATCAAAATTTTAATATACATATCATATATGTACAATCATTTTTTGAGCTTCTCTGGGTCTGTAATCTTCCACAGCCTAGAAAAATCAATATAATTAATCTAGAAAATGTAGAAGAGTGGAAGGAGGGCACACTACTAGTCTACGTCGGATAAATTACTGTGTTCACTGAATTTTTCCTATTTTCCTCGTAAAGAAGTGATATTCCCTTTGTCACTAAACTTTATAAATAATGGGAAATAAATTATACTCCTCTATTGACATATCAGAGACTTTATCCATAGCTGTTTTCAAAACCTTGGTAAATATCATTTATATCTATTGAATATTTTGGAGTTTGAGGGTAGATATAGCTTCTCATGACTGATGAGAAATATGGTTGCCATTCTACACTTTATAGATTTTTTAGATTGATTCTATTGATTTTTTTTTGTTGTAGAAAATTATAGACCAAAATAAGCTCGAGAATCGTTTTCCTCATTTAGACTTCACAATGACAGATCAAAATAACGATCATCCTGCACCCAAAACTCTGAAATTTAGATTTAAGTGATTTTATATACCCACGGGTGAAATAATCCTACCGAAATGAAAGAAAATACATTACATCCATGTACTTCATGATGAGATATAGGTAGTCCGTTAATTTTCTCTATTTTGTCACAGAATACGCGAAATTTCCCAAATTCAAAATTATTTCATGTTTCTCGACTAAATTTTCGATACTAATCTTTTGAAGAAAAAAATCGTCATGCGTTTCAATACTTGAAAATTATATCATTTTCCCTCAGTATTCCTACATTCATAATATAAAAATTACACGCCATTTTATACCTATCACTCATGACCAAAAGCGTACAAATTATAACCCAATTATTAATTTCACAAATCCTACTTGGAAACCTAATTAACGACCATGTATAATCAAATAGGTATCTTACCTCTGGCTGGATGAAACTGTAATATAATTAATTTTCTAATAATTCGTATATAATCGTTAATTATTAATATTCAGAATAAAAGAATGTGAACTGCAAACACTCACTCACGGCATGGCTTTAACAACACTGGTAAAGAGTGAAGATCAGCGACCTGTGACCGATATGTTGCTCGATGACTTCGATGCACATCGTAGACTATGCACAGTAATAACATTGGACATTGAAAACGCTTTTATCAGTGCCAGCTGGCAACTGATCCTAGACAAGCTAAGGAGAGAAATGGATGAAAGCCTTATAGGCGTCATAACTTCCTAGCTGTCTGACAGAGCGATCATCTTAGAGGCGGAAAACTCGACCGAAACCAGGAAAATCAACAGTGGAGTTCCCGCAGGGGTCAGTCCTAGGTCCAACCCTGTGGATCATCCACCGGTATTTCACTGATAGGTTTCGCTGATGATTAGCAATGGTGGCGGTTGCTAATTGAGAAAATATCCTAATGAACACATCTATCCTAGCGTTACAAACGGTCTCAAACTGGTTGGTAAACAAAAAGAGCCATACAATTCCTACAACAACGATAGACATTGAAAAAATGGAGATGTAAATATTAAACAATCTCTTTCACCGAAGTAATGCGCAAGAAGTTCCAGTGACTGGGGAGAGAAGAGGAGGAGAGGTTTTAGTCGTCAAGAATCCGTGACTGCCGGCCTAAGGGGGGGGTATTTCCTCTCCTATAAAAAAAAGTTCCTCCAGGGTTGCGAGTTAAATGAAAAATTCAGAGTCCAGTGAAGTGCGCGGTATATTCTAGCAGTGAATTTCTATTAAGTTATTGAATTTTCAGATATTATTATTGTTTCGTGAAGTGAAAACAAACAGAGAATAATTAGTTCACTATTTTAATAGCAACGAACCTCAGATTCGCAACAGTATGTTCGGGGAGAACAAAGAACTTTAGGGTTGGGATGTGTGTAGGGAAAGGCGGTATTTATCAATATTATTCTTGAATGTTCGGAGGTTATAGTCGTTGGGAGAAAACCTTTCCAGGTGGTGAATTTCAAAATTTTGACGATGCAGAAAAAAGGATCATATATATTTCGAATTCAGCCTCATTTCAGTCACATGTTTTGGAAGCCACTTCATAACAATTTTCGTTTCAAATATTTGGAACCATTTCGTTCCCGTTAGAGAAGATATATTCAATAAATATTTTCCTGAAAACAACATTCTTCAAAGCTGTAAAAATGGCAAAACTCCTATGTACGCAAGGAAGGATTACCAATGAATTGTGGACGGAGAGCTGGCTACAAAAATAATAAGGGAAATTTTTACATAGAAACCTTCCTTACCCTCTGACAAGTATGTAGCTCTGCAGGCAGAAGTCTGTCCCAGGGCTGAAAGTGGGGGCGGGCGGTCAAAAATTCTTCCAGAGTGCCACCCGGCGCTCAGATAACTCCAAACACTTTTTACTTCAACAAGGCCTCATAGCTCATTCGGAAGAACACTCGCTTCCAAAGTGCAAGGACCTGGGTTCGATCCCGAACTGAGTCACGTATTTTTTTTTCTATTACACTCAAATCAACCACAAAATATATTACCTTCAAAATATATTACCTCAAGTCACCAAAATATATTACCTCGGAAAATTCACCCTCACAACCCCTCAAGACACAAAAGTATTTTCAAAGAGCATGACTTGCTCCGCAGCTGCCAAAGGCTGCTGAAAATTTCTCTGAACCTGGTTTTTCGGCGTACTTTTACCAGCTCTAATTTGTTTAATGAAAGTATTATCCGTAAATTTCAATTGTTCTAGCATGATCAAATTACACATCTTTTTCATAAGCGAATAGCAGGAAGGGATATAAAGCTTTATTTGACTTGAAATAATTTATTTTTACATATAGGGTATCGCAAAACATCACGAAGCAACCTCCTACTGCCTCTTCACAGGGACATTTCCCCATTTTATCCTTGAAATACAGAATTGAATGCATTGTAAATAATAAATTATGAGATGTACTGTACTGAGTAGATAATAAATATATTTCATATATAATTTGAATTTGGTCAAACTCGTTAATTTTCAATGAAAATAAATTATTTGAGTGCAGCTCTGAAATTTTGTGTAGTTATAGATTTCAACTGTAGAAATTGGCTAAAATTAGTGCCAGATGTCTAGGTCGGGGATTGAACGTTGTTTTGCTGTAAGGAGGGTGTCATATGAGCTAGGGTCTTCAGCAGCAAAAACAGTATAACACGCATTGATTGAGTCCCATCTGAGATACGGCACACCGTTTTGGGGTGTTTGCAATAATAATATCATGCAAAACATCTTGACTTCACAAAAAAGAGCAATTAGATATATTTCTAAAGCAAAGGCACGGGATCCTTGCAAACGACTTTCTGTCCTACATAAGTTGCATACTGTTATTGCCATTTTCATTGCGGAGACAGTTTGTCTAATCAAAAAACACATAAATAAATTCAGTACGGTTAACCGTTATCCTACACGCAAGGAAAACAGTATCGACTTACACAGACCAAACTCAACTTTAGTAAAGGACTCCATTATTTACAATGGCTGCAAAATGTACAATCACCGTGGATAAATTTAAAAAGGCTGTTTACTTCTTGCTATGTAGCCGACCCTACTATAACTTGGAAGAATTTTATGCTGATTCCTTTTAATTCATTTTAATTTACCATATTTATACTGCCTTGGATTATAACATCAATTAGCATATATGACAAAAAACCCTATTATTTTATTTTACATATTTTACATGTTTTACTATTGTATTTGTTTATTTATCTCCTATATGTAATTGACTTAGTTGTAGCTCATTACATTTTTAATAACATAAGTTAGTGCTTTGTCCACAAGAATGTACGTTCTTCATGACAATAAAGTATATTGATAGATAGAAGATAGAAGTCGATAAAGTTGTAAGAACATTATTAATTTTTTTATTTAATTTTATATTATTTACGGCTTAAGAAAGCTATACATAATTTGCTAGAAGGCAAAAGATGGCTGAGTGTATACAAAATGATAGTATCGCTGGACCGGTGAAACTTTTTTTAATGCAGTGTAGGCAAATT
Source organism: Gonioctena quinquepunctata (assembly GCA_018342105.1). NCBI lineage: Eukaryota > Metazoa > Arthropoda > Insecta > Coleoptera > Chrysomelidae > Gonioctena > Gonioctena quinquepunctata. The sequence continues at coordinate 149,753 of JAFIRS010003053.1, read as the reverse complement.
TTCAATGTATTATGAATTAATTACAAGTAGAGAAAACGGTGGATAAGTAGATGTATTGAGGTTGATTTGAGTATAATAGAAAAAAAAATGGGTGACCAGCTCGGGATCGAACCCAGGTCCTTGCACTTTGAAAGCGAGCGTTCATTCAAATGGACTACGAGGCCTTGTTTAATTAAAAAGTGTTTGGAGTTATCTGAGCGCCAGGCGGCACTCTGGTAGAATATTTGACTGCCCGCCTCCGCTTCCAGCTCCGGGACTGACTTCTGCATGCAGAACTACACACTTGTCAGAAGGTAAGGAAGGTGTATATGTGAAAATTTCACTTGATCCTTATTATTTTTAATTTACGTAGACAGCTCTTAGACTATTAGTGCCAATTGGTCTTGACCCAATATATATAAAATGCAAAATATATAAAATGCAAAAGAACAAAAAAACTATCCGAAAAATGAATAGAGTTTATCTCGCACTGTAGAAACAAATTTTAATGTATATTGTGCCTTTTCATGAATTAAATAATATTATTATATTGATTTTAGTAAGGTTAGTGATCCAATATAAACATATTATTCGAAAGGTTTGTTGGGATTTGGATCGGTTTGGTTGAAAAAAAGCTATTGTTTCCTTACCAACATTTCGAATTATTCATCTTCAGGGCTCTGTAAAAATAAGTTTTTGTAAGTTGAAGATGTTGAGAAATAAGAAAAATAAACAATTAGAAACATTTCCAGTCAATTAAAATATTAAAAAGGCGGACTCGCCAAAAATTTGTTTTCCCGAGTTTGATGCAAATAAAACTCAATACATAAACAGGCCTTAACCTAAAAATAATAAATCTGAATTTCTGGACGTGTTCCAGAATTTCCACTCTATATTGATATTTACTTTAAAGAAAGAAAATAACAATTCCTTAGTTTTTCTTGACACAAATGTCATAAAAACTCTTAACAACGTGTTGGAAGAATATTGCTATCACAAACCAACTCTTTCACTGTGATTTCCTAGCTATTTTTCACATCATAATTTTCAACATAAAATAAACATCATTGAAAAAATTAAAACAAGAGTGCTCAAAATTTTACAGTGAGAATACCATGAAAAAAAAATTGAACTTTCAAAAACAATTACCACTATCACTAATCAAAACACTTCTTCATGAAAACAGAACTTATAAGGAAACTTATGATTTGATAATCAATTGTAACAAAATACCGTAGTAAGAAATTTCTCTGAAAATCGCTTTCTCAAATGACAACACCGTTGATAAAAAGTTTTTTTCACGCCAAAAAACAAAAACCCTACTGATCTACAATCAATCGTCTATAAAATTAACTGTAACAATTGTACTAAATGATTGGTCAAACAGGACGGCATTTGAAAAAAGTATATCTGAACACGATAGGGACCCAAAAAACTTGCCCAAAATCCCACTGCTTTAGTAGAACATACCCCACTATCCTTGATAAAAAACCCTTCCTGTCAAAAAAACTTCTTGAAATGATAGAAATTCTCCACCACGTGTTGACGCTGTAGACCAGAAGAGACAAAGAAGGATTAAACACGTCCTATATCAACTTGATTAGTCAGATTCCGAAATAATTTGTTATTATTATTTTTCACCATAATTTATCCATTGATATAAAAAACTATATGTTTCACGAATATTTTTTTAATTTTATCTCAGTATTCGTTTGTCTCGTACTCAAAATTGTTGTCCTGTGAAAGATATTTTCGTGTATCTATAATGTATGTTATGTATTAAGTTTAATTTGCATCAAACTCGGAAAAACTAATTTTTGGTGAGCCTCTTTTTTAATATTTTGATTCACTAGAAATGTTTCAATCCTTCTGGTTTTTTGTTTCCAATTGTTCTTTTTTCTATTTCTAAACATCTTCAACTTACAAAACTCATTGTTACAGAGACCTGAGGAATCATTCAATAACATTTGAAATGTTGGTAAGGAAACAATAGTTTTCCTTCAACAAAACTCATCCAAATCTCAACAAATCTTCTGAATAATATAAATATAATTGATTTTTGTTATTGAATTGATTCCTATAGTTGAAAAAAAAACATTCAAAAGTATGTCAAAGTTATTCGTCGAAATTATTTTCAAACTTACATATTTCATAGAGAAAAATTATTTGTATCTGCTAAAGTTATATTCAATTTTGAACATAAAATGGTCAGATTGAGAATATAATTATTTTAAAATTTTAACTTGAAGACAACCGCACTCTTATGAATCCCATGCTATTTTCAATATGTATTTCCTTGCATTTTCTTTTACTTGAAGTGGATTGGGGTGGTGTGACTATTGGAGAGAGTATTGTCACTGTAAAATAATTCTAAATCGAAATTTTGACAGGAATCCATTGTATAACACCTATATGGCATGTAAAAATGTAAATGTAGGTCTGTTTGTACTTTGCTCTAGCGCCCAAACCAACTGATTTGGAGAATTTTTATATTTACAGGTGTTTTTTATTGTTATTATATTGGTTCAGAAAATATTCCATTAATAGTTTTGACCGGAAAAATCAGATCGAGTCTGAGGTTCCGAAAATTGGCTAAAATTAAGGCCATTCAGTTTTGCAGTCTTCGTGGAATGGTTGCAAAACTATTTTTCCATAACAGTTCCACCTCTTTTTGATTCATGATGACTCTGCTTGTTACTAAATCAGAATAATTTTTGCATTTGTCTTTTAACAGGAACGGGTATCTCGAAATTAAAGGAGCAATTGGCCACCCTACAAATTGAAATCGATAGGAGGAGCGAAGAAATCGATACTCAACAACAAAACGCGGACAGGTATGATCAAATCTATAGTAGGCGCAATATAAGTTATTAAGTTACACCATACTAAAAGAGAAAGATCTATATTAGAAAACAACGTATTATTCAATTTTTTTTCTACTAGATAGAAATTCAAGGGTTTTTCCTTTTTCATTATGGGAACACTCAATTCAATTTTTCAATAACATTTTCAACAACTTCCTTGTTTCGATTTATTGAGAATATTTGTGGAAACTTTGTAAAATAAACAGGAATTAATGAGTTGTCTCGATATTTTTATGAGTTGAACTTTTGGGCGAGGTTCAATAATATACCAACCTCTAAGAGGATGAGAGTTTGTAAGAGAAGTCACAACTATTGGTATGGGTTTATTTGAAAGTTGTAAATTTAGTAACAAGAATAATAATCTGAGATGATAATTAAATAAAAATCGATGATTTAGTTACGTGTGAAATTGATATATGGATGAGAATATAAAAGGAACTAGAAAAAATATGACTTTCTCACAAGAAACTACGGCAGATATTCCTCCAGACATGATCTGAGGTACAAACAGCTTGAACTAATACTGCCTAAGGAATTATGTCAACACTTCAGCATTTTCCGAGAGCTATATACACCTCAATTATTTCCAATAAATCGAAAAACAGTTGAGAAACAAGTGTCCTAATACGAAGTGGGCTCCAACACGTACTCAACAGTCGATTCAATTTTCACTTCATCAAAGGATAGAGAATGATATAAGTAAAGTGAAAGATTGGTGTGATGCTAATAAGTTATCTTTTATATCAGAAACTAACATCCCTACGTTCAAATGTAATCTAGAAGAACTTCATTTAGGAAATCTAGTGATCAGTCATATGTCAGAAACAAAATTTCTGGGTTTGAATATTGATGACAAATTGAAATTCGAAGATCACTTTGAAAAACTCAGAGGAAAACTAGCATCACGATGTTTTGCAGTAAGAACCACCTCATGGGAACTTGGCAGAAAGTGTGTATCCTAGGCAAAAAGTGTGTATCCACAGTCAATTCACACCTGAGATATAGAATTTGTTCCTGGGGATCATGTAGCCAATATTTTTTCAATATGGTTTTTATCTTGCAAGGCTAAATTCCGGGACTTCTTGCAAGCCACTCTTTATCAAACACAAAATTTCACCACAAACTCGTATTTTTGTTTAAGAAGCAGTATGTATCATGCATAGCAAATTTGGAAACAAAATCCATAAGATAACTCAATATAATACCAGACAAACACTAAATATAACATTACCAATTTCAACATCGACACAAATGAAAAATTTCATAATTTACAATGGTAAAAAATCATTTTATCACCTGCACCACAAGATTAAACACATAGGTATTAAAAAACAGTTCAAAAATTCTGTTAAAAATCTATTGACGAATGCTTTCTACTCATTGGATGAATTCCACTGTATCAACTTTTAGTGTTGTGAACTCAACTTTGTCGTCCTTTCTCAGTTATATTATATTCACTTTTATTATATTTTTTCGATTATCATCAGTTTTATCGAAGCACTAATTTTAATAATTTATTTTGTACTTGTATTTTATATTATTTCTATGGTAATAATTTATGTACTCAATTGTAATTGTTGTTTTGGTTTTGTATATTATATTCAAACTTGGTTATTGCTAGCCAGCACGGTAAAAATATGTAATGTATACCAAATGTTACTTAATAAAATTCAATCAAATTGTCAAGTACTTGATAATAACTATTGTTTTCTATTAGTTGTGAATGACTTTGTCAATGATAATCATGTTCTTCAGACAATAAAGCATTTTTGATCGATTGATGATTCACGACAAATTATAGATGTTTATGGCACTAGACATCCATTGAAACGATAGTCAAATGATTCACCAAACATAAACACTTCAGAAAACGACGGAAATAATGTTACCAACAGAAAAAAAACTGCTGTGAACAAGTTGAAAAGTACATGGGCACAACGGATATGGAATAATGAAAATTGGCGAGGGCACGAGAAATTATTGTAGATTTGAAATATTCTTTAAAATACATAACGCATATATAAATGTACCTGGACAACATTTTTCGAGTCAAATTTCAATTACAGCAGTTTCCATTGGTTTTTGAAAATCAGCAAATTTGGAAGCTACTGATATTGGCGCTCTTTGTGACGTAAACGACCAAGCAGCCAATAGGCGTAATCGAGTTGATTGTGACGTAATGGAGGCGCGGCCTAAGATTTGAAAATACGGCAACGTTGCAAAATTGATTGAAGCTGTGTACTGTTGGATCGGTTGATCGGGTGATTGAGTAACAACATTTTGCGAAGGCGCTAGAAAGAAACCATTTGGATTTTGCCGACTTCAATTTTTTTTGTCAAGTTTCACAAAATTAAAGAAAATGAAAGAAAATCACCAACAGACTTTCCAGAAGCTGTAGAATACATTCAAAATATTTTGAAAATACACAAAGTCCTCGCCCATCACGGAATGAGCCAAGGGCGATTGCTACAATTCATAGGAGTGAAAAATGGACATTCCATGCTCGTTGTGCAAGGCAAAGTGACAAAATACGGGGTTTTTCAACACGCTTTTATCAGCTTCACCTGAATGTATGTTTGTTTGTGATGGAATCTCTGAAATTAATTTAATTTGTGGATGGCCATAAAAAACTTGAGATAACTGATATCAAGCACCACCCTTATAGCACAAGACATCTGGTGGACGTCCATTTTGGATCTAAGATAGATCCAAACGTCCATGGACTCGATATGGGTGTCTAATGGATGTACTATTCTGGATAGGGTTCGTACATTCCGTATTTAACGTCTCATGGATTATTAATGGACATTAAATATTGGACCAACATGAAACATCCATGAGAGAACGTTTGTGGATTACATTTGATGTACAATAATCGACCAATAATCCGAGCGTTACTTATAAGAGGTATATGTACGTCCATTGAACGAACGAAACTGGATCAGAAAGAAGTTTGTACGTTTTCGGATGTACACTGAATGTATAACACTGGACTACATCTGTACGTTGACTATTGTACGTATAATGGACAGAAAAAACTGGATCAATTGTAAACTAACATAAGTGTACGTTTTCGAATGTACACCGAATGTACAATACTAGACCACATCTGTACGATCATCATTGTATTAACTTTGGACCAACAAAACTGGATCAATTGCCAATTTCCATAATTGTTTGTATGTTTTCGGTTGTACAGCGAATGTAGAAAACTGGACCACATCTGTATGTTCATAACTGTGAGTACATGGGACGAACAAAACTGGATCAATTGAAAACGTCGATAATACTACGTTTTCAGATGTACACCGAATGTACAATACTGGACCACATCCGTACGTTGACCAGTGTACTTACATTGAACAAAGAAAACTGGAATAATTGGAAACTTCCATAATTGTACCGTTTTCAGATGCACCCCGAATGTACAATACTGGACCACATCTGAACGTTCTCAATTGTAAGTCCATGGGACACACAAAACGGGATCAATTGATGTACGTTTTCGGATGAACACCGAATGTACAATACTAGACAACATCTGTACATTCACCATTGTACTTACATTGGACAAACAAAACTGGATCAATTGCTAACTTCCGATGTACAGCTGTAAGTACATGGGACAAACAGAACTGGATCAAATGGAAACTTCCATTATTGTACCGTTTTTGGATGTACACCGAATGTAGAATACATCTGTACCTTCACTGTATTTGTCCATATTTGACGAAACAATCGGGAAAATAGTGAATCATCATTTTACATATTTTCGTGTTATAATATAATATATTCAAATTCAACCATGTATTGGTCTTCATAGCGGTTGAAGATGTTCGCTATCTGAATAATAGATGGCAGATCAAGGATATATCGCATATTCTCTGGAACGCAAAATATCCAGTTATAGATATATAAACACTTATATCTACGTGAAAAAATCTACCCCTGTTACAAGTCGCTATAAGCCACCGTTTTCTGAATATTTGGACGAAAATTTTGAAAGTCGATTATTTGATAATCGATGCGTGTTGAAGTTATTACCATTATTCTGCATTTTCCACAATAATGCTTTGGAAGTGAATTTGACGTTTAAGTAAGTAGTTTTTGTTTTTTTGTAGAGGGCACTACCTATTCTATTTATTTTTACTCGTATGAAATAGTTATTTTTGTATCAAGGGTGCAAAATCTGTATTTGTTTTAATAAAATTTGCAAGAAATATTGATATTTTATTTCAAGAAATTTTGAATATGTAGAATAAAATAAAATGAAGGAAACTAAATTGTATTCAAATAAATTGTTCGAAGTGTCCACCTTCAGCAAAGATACAGGCATTCAGTCTTTCAGTCATTGAATCTCGTACCCTCTCAAAAATTATTGGTGTGTTTCTTATTGTTTCACAGGCGTCTACTATTCGGTTTTTTAGATCTTCCTTGTTCGCTATTGAAGTTCTATAGACTAGTGACTTCGAATGTCCTCAATAATAGAAAAAAATCTAGCGGGTTTAGATCTGGAGACCTTGGTGCCCACGCCTGGTTAGGTTCTTCTACACCCCTACCGATCCATCGATTTGGATAGACTGTGTTAAGGAATTCGCTGGTGTCAACGCTAAAATGGGCCGGATCCCCAGCATGCATAAACCACATGCGGATACGAATTTCTAATGGTACATTCTGAAGTAGTCCTGGCAATTCATTTTCTGAAAAGTTTCTGTAAGTTGCGCCATTCAGTCGGAACGGAAGAAAGAAAGGACCTATCAAGTATTATCAATTATTGCCACCCATACATTTACAGAAAGTTGATACTGATAATGTCTTCTGCGTGCGGATTTTCCAGAGCCCAAACATGGTTGTTATAGAAGTTGGTGATAGCATTTCGGGAAAAGTTTGCCTCGTCCGTAAAGAGTACATATCTTTGAAATTGAAGATTTCCAACCAATTTTCTCAAAAACCACTGACACATATGCGTTGGGGAAAGTCTCGTGGCAAAAAAGCTTGTACCCTTTGAATATGGTATGGATAAAATTGTTGATCGTGAATAATTCTCCAAACTGTGGACTGAGTAGAATTGAGAGCTTCAGCAAGTATTCTTGTTCTTGTTTCTGGTTCCCATCAAGAGCGTTCAAAACGGCTCCTTCCAATTCTGGGGTTCGGACTGCTCGTGGTCTTCCAATGATATGAGCTGCCCTATTGAAGTTACCAGTTTCTGCCAAGTGACGGTGTAGACTGGTAAATGTTGGAGCTAAAGGCAGTTCTCGATTAAAAAATCACTTCTGGTGAATTCGTCTTCCTTCGCGCGCGCGCGCGCATATCAGCTAACTGAGCTTTATTGTTTGAATAATCCATTTTTTCAAAATTAGTGTTTTAAAACTAACAGAAACTTCAACGTAACAACAAAACGTGTAATTGTCACATAATATGTAATTACCAAAATTACTTATCAAAATATCTAGAAAACGGTTGCTTATAGCGACTTGTAACAACGTTAGCTTTTTTACGTAGATATGATGGAGAAATTGATTTTTCTACTGAAAAATGTGCTAGAAGTACGCTCAAAAAAGTTATGAATCTTCAAAAAAGAGAAAGGAGTGTAGGTGGCGCCTCCTACGAGTTAAAGCAATAATAACATCAGGTTCGAATTCAACACCTCAAAAAACGTCTCATTATCAATTTTTGTTTGATTAAATTCAATATTTCGGAAGTTATTTGAAAAAAATTGAAATAAAAATAAAATTTAATCACCCATCATCTTGGAAACGAAGCGTTTCTGGACATATATTCATTCGAACAATTCATATTAGAATATTGTGAAGAATCACCTCCTGAAGTTTGTCAAAGTACTTTCGGATCACCCTGTATAGTGGAGTCAAAATAGCTTGAAATTATGCATTATTTCGGAATCCTGGAGGATTCCATGGAGTTCCCTGAAACCTACTGATATTACTTAAAAAAAAGTTATAAACTTATATTTGTGCGCTGATTGTTTATTAATTGTTCAAACAATGAAAAACAATTTGAAATAGCTCAATGTATTTCGAAGTAATTCAACCCAAATTGAAGCTTTAGGGGTTTTTGATGTCGCTTGATAAGAATTTGATATTAAAAAAACTGATGGCGTGGCCAGTCGTGAAGGTAGATTTCACGAATGATAATTACAGCAATTTTTTATTTATGTGTACATCTCGGAGAAAAACTTTTCGGGTGGAAGTTGTGGAGCCGATGAAGCTCTATCAAATGACTTATAGTTTGCCGATATTGGGTATGGAAATCAAATTTTGCGATTTTCTTTAAATCTTTCAACAGCTGCCATTTTGAAACTACTGGACCATTTTCGAAATTAGCCGAGGTATTGATGAGAAGAATTTTTGTTTTATTCGGTTGAAAAATGTGGCCTTCACTTAACAAGTTTCGTTTCATTCCATATATAAGTATAAATATCACATTTTTAACTAGAGTTTTTGGTCTTTGAAGCATGGCCTGAAAATTCAAATTTGTAATTTTTTGAAATTATTCAATATTTTGAGATTTGTACTTTTCGAAATAAAATTTCAAGTTTTGTTTTTTTGGCTTTTTTTCTATTCATCGTTTCGAGAGTTATCTGTGAAACTTCCAGATGTTTATCTTGAAAATATTTTTTTTATGATCATCAATTGATTTTGGATAGAACTCTGCTTTGACGTAATTTCATATACGTACTATTCCTATACATATTTTTTTCTCGCGTTTGAAAACATGACTTCTCGTTAGCTACATTTTTCTTCTTTCAGTTGAATTTTAGTTAGCTTCATTTGATCGATTAGATCAATAGTTATAACAAATTTAGTATAAAGCGCTCGTGGCTGCGTGCTCCTCCAGCGCTGCACTTCAGTGTCGCCGCCTCACATTTTTGCACGTTAGCCAAAAAATTCTGCATCTTCCAGTTTTTATTTTTAAGAAACATTTTATATAGCGTTTCGATGTAAAATTTTCCATTTTTGCGGATGACACCATTGTTATGATTTTTTTTTTAATATTTGATATACAATGTAACTTGGCAACCTATATGTTAAATAATTAATCAAGCTCACACTTTGCGGTTGGTAACTTTTTATATGTTGTTCCCAACATCATCATTGATGTACAATGAAAAGTAACCACCATTCCCCAACTTCTAAAAGCTTAAATCTAATATTACTCCACTAGTATACGTAGAGCGTCAGGTGAGCACCAAATTTCCCGATCAACTGTTCTCTTGTGTTCTATATCTCTCTAACATTCAAATATGATGTCTCCGATCCAATATATAGTACATGAAAAAATACACTTATATTTCTATTCTTAACAAGAATTTTAAGCAGGAACTCATTAATTAAAATGGATAATTCGTTAATTTACTGAAACACGTAATATTATCGTATTTGACACAATTTACAGTTATATTAACAAAGAAAAAAAATATTTTGCGCTGCGTATACCTTGATTGAGGTCGCAATAAAATATATGTTGGTTAGGTATGCTTATTTTTTTTATATAAACGTTATCAAAGTTTATTCAATATTATATTTCACGGATTCTGCAGCAACATTTGTTAATTAATTTTTGCGAAATTTTATTATTTATTGAGTTTTTTTAATAAACCACTTAAACCTTCCCAAAGTACAGACTACAAGCTTCAGAAAGTACTATTGAAAAATTCTGATATCACATTTTGAACTAGAGTTTTTGGTTGTAATTTTTTAAAATTATTCAATATTTTGACCACTGTATTTTTTGAAATAAAATGTTACAATTCTTTCCTTTTCCACACCTTTTCAAGTATAATTTTGGGAGTGAACTGTTCAAATATCAGATGGTTATCTTGAAAATTTGAAGAATGGCAGATCTACAATTGATTTTATAGAAAATTCTACTTTGACGTAACTTCATATATGTACTATTCCTATTCAAAATTTTTTCACATTAAAAAACATGACACCTCGTTAGCTACTCTCTTCTTCTTTCTTTTACATTTTTGCTAGCTCAATTTGATCAATAACACCAAAAGTTATAACAAATTAAGTGAAGCGCGCTCGTGGCTGAGTGCTCCTCATTTCAAAGGAATACTTTTTTCATATAAAATCTTCCATTCTTCCGAATGACAGTATCAGTTTTTCAAGAAAAAAATTATATTTTCTCAAAGATATTCGATGAACAATGTAATTAGAAAATTACCTAACATCATCAATAATGTACAGTAAAAAGTTACCGCAGTCCCCCACATTTCTGAAGCTGAAATCTAATATTACTCCACTAATAGGACGTAGGTAATGCGACCTGAGCAAGAGAAGCCTGGAATTCACTCAAGGTATCTCTGTATGTACACGTATCAGCCAAAAGGGACTGTGGCTATGATGCTGCCGGTCTCGAATTTTTTACAGAGATTGAACACTCTGAATCACACCTGAGGCATTGGATAGATGCGCTACACGTATAGTGAGCGGTGCTGTAAATGGGACTACACCGCACATTATGCGTGTATTTCTATCCTTCCTACCCGATTGATATTCATGTTCCCAATTCACATTCCCGGACGTAACCACGCCTCCATCTGTTCGCTGCAGGGTACACTGTTGCCAACGAGACTTTTTCCTGATGAAAGTGTGGCAAATTTGTCATGAGAGGCTGCACTTGTGGTAGGGACAAACATCAAACCATTTGAAATAGTATTATTCGAGTGATACGGTGAAATAGCTGTTTGACTTTTCTCACGTCTTTTTGCCTCCTGAACACGAATCCGAAGGAAAGCGCGGCGGCTCATACGGTTTCCGAAATATATTGACTTACTCCTTCTTCAAGAGGTTAGTTTAAGGCACCATTTTTGCGCACAAATATAACTCACAATGATTCCTTCTTTTCACCAGGTTAAACTACAAACACCAAATCACTCATTTTCGGTACAACTTCGCACAAATCATCCAGTTTTATCGGAAAAATACTCCCTTCTTCATCAGTCACAAGTAAACCTAACTTTTCACCATTGAAAGATGAAATTTAGTAAATGTGAAAAGTTACGTTAGGTTCAACTGTTGAAAAAGGAGTATTTTCTTCATAAAACCGCCAACATCCTATGCAAAGTTGTACAGAAAATGAGTGATTTGGTGTTTGTAGTTGAAGCTGGTAAAAAGGAGTGATTTTTGTGTGGCAAAACGGTACCTGAGAATGAACTCTTGAAGAAGGGGACTAAATGGTAAACCTAATAACTGAAAGTCATAATTCACATGGGTAGTTACGAATATCATAAAAAATCATTAAATAAATGAAAAATGAATAGCTAATTGATTTACAGTGAAAAAAACATTCATGACAAAAACATATAACCTCTCTATTGGTTACTGAATCATATTCACTGTAACATATTAAATTTATCCTAATCACCAAATATATTTCAACTCTTTTTCATTCTGAAATCAATTCGTAATTTATAATTATTTCAGACGTCTGATATCAGAGTTCGAAAATAATGCTGCATAACTAAACCATGTGTACTGTTCTGTCAATTAGTTTTTTTTCCGGAAATTTTAAGATTTCGACAAGCACGCCACTATTCTGATGTTGCTACATCATTATCCATCACATTTGCAAATATTAATTTGGCTCCTGGAACGTCGTCTTCTGTTAAAAACATTTGATCGGTGTTTATTTTCACATGTATTTCAATGTGAGTTAGGTAATGTTTGTCCCTACCGGACTACTAGCGCTGCTAGAGGGGAATTTTTCATTTTCCGTACTTGAGGAAAAAGGCTCATTCGTCACATTCGTCGTGCTCTCGGGCTTTTGTCCTATGTCCAGTGAAATTAACATTGTTTTTTCAATCAATCCCACAACAGTACTGCATACACGAGTGGTTTCTCAAAAAAGATCTTAAGATCCGATCAGCGCCTATAATAAAATCGAATGCGAAAAAAGTCCTATCCGTTCACGTGTTAGGTATAGGTATCGCGTACAAAGAAACCTAGTTTCAATCGGAAATATCATCTCACAAACTGGACGGTGCATAGTGTTGGAAAAATAAAAAAACCTAGCCAAAATTTAAAATATAAAAGTGTTGCATTATACTTCCTACAATGAATTCTGTGTATGGGTTCCCTACCTACAAAATACCAACATTTGCAGGGATCGAAGCCCGTTACGAAGCCAGAGTGCTACAATCAATATTATTGTTGATTAGTTTGTGTAAGAATTTTATACCAAGAATAATTCTTCTTGTTTCCAACGATGTCATTCCAAATCGTGACAACAAGATATTGTCATCGATGCCTCTCACAGGATATTGTCCATCGACTTTCAGGCATATATATTTCAAGAGTTCAATAGTATGTTGCAGTTTGATACATTCAGTTGTAGACGATTATCATAACACCAAAGTTTGATTGCGTCTAGTTCAGTTTGTACTCGTTGACAATCAGTAATGTCTTCGATTTCATTGTATAATCTAAGATCATCTGAAAATAATAGTAGGCTAGGTATATTCAAAGAGGTTGCCAGGTCATTAATGAAAATTGAAAACAGAGGAGGCTCCAGATTAGAGCCATGTGGCACTCCAGACGTGACTACGTATGAAATAGATTCGAATGATTCGTATTCGACAAAGTTTTCTTTCAACTAGATATGATTCAATTGAAGTAAGCAGTTGCCGGAAGAGTCCCAATTTAGTTAATTGGCTAAGGATAACATAATGATCTATTTGATCGAAGGCCTTTTGAAAGTCTAAGTAAACAACATAGTAGATATGCTAAACCATTACTAACTGATCCCCTATTTTGCAACCCTTAGGGGTGGGTTTTGGCGAATGCGGTGAGGGGGTGGTTTTTGTGGAGGCGGCGGTGAGAAAGATGGTGGTCGTGCTAATAATATATGGCGAATGGGGTGAGGGGGTGGTTTTCGGCGGAGGTGGGGGTGGAGATGATGGTGGTGGTCATGGGGGGGGAGGGAGTGGGTGAGTGGGGGTAGGGGGCTGTGATAGGTCGTGTGAGTGGTGATAGCCATCAGCCGCTATCCAATTGCCGAGCAGCAGCCATATTGAAATGGGAGTGGGTGGGTCCGTCTCACAGTCCGTTAGCCCCATTCGTCAACCAATAGTTGCATTCGTCAACGGCATTGGTCGGCCGTTCAATCGAGGAGGTGAATGTCGGCGGTCATTTTGGAAAGTGGGAGGAGTTACCAGTGTTTATGAGCGATGATGCGGCGGCGGCCATGACTCAACCGACAAGTCGAAGCCAATCTGAACAGCAGCCGTTTCAACGTCAGCACTTTCGTTATCAGTTGTTTATTTGAGCGACCGGATCCTTTGAAAGACTGTGTACATTGCGGTTTGTTCACAGTTCCTGAGAGGTGTTCATCCCGATCTGTGAAATTCGCAGTAAACAAGCAATTCTTAGAAATAATAAAGAAGCAATTTGAGAATTAGATCATTCGATCCGTGGGATCCTTATGTATATTCAAGGTCAACTTATTGCATCATATTATGCCAGTTCTGAGAATTCTGTCGAGTTGGCAGTTTTTAAATTGCGCAGTAGAGAATTGGTGTACGTGACCGATCCTTACCGTCAGGTTCATTCTTCATCTGTCCTCTGAACTGTAAACATCGTTCTGTTCAGTGCTCTCTCTCGCTCTCTGAGTTTGTGTGTTTGTGCATCTACCAAATCAAACACCTAAAAAACGTAAGTTTTTATTTCTTTGTTTAATTTTTTTCAAAAATCTGTTTTTCTGTATGCCAAAAAGAAACTTCGAATTTTTGTTGTTGCAAACATTCTTCCATATATCGAGGGATGGGGATTGTTTATATTTACGGGGGGGATTTTTTTTTCTCAAATTTTTCCAAATTAGTGGAATTTTTTCACGTCTTGTTTTTTCACACCCCACTTTTTTTCTGCAAAAGATTTTGAGGGATTGTTTATTCATTAAAGATGAATCCTGCAGAAATAAACGCTGTTGCGAGCAGTAGCTAACGGGAAACCGTAGCTCTATCAACATTGACGCCAAACGAGCCTATGCTAATCTAGAAATTGAGAGTGGTTAAAACGAAGTACGGGGACACAATAGTAGCCGATTTGTAAACCAAATCAGTCTTCCTACCTAGGAGGATTTACAACCGAAAATCGACGAGTATAATCCTCGAGGCTATTCAATAATCATAAAACCATCCACAACGAAGACACCTGTCGTTAAATTCATCCGCAACTAAGTCCATCCATCATCATCATCAAAATCTAATACCATCCGCCACAACGACGACAACTGAGACGGCTTTATTCGATTTCATCGAATCAAGGTGGGAGAGAGAGAGAGAGAAAAAAAATATATCTATATTCTGTTTGTGAAAAAGCATTGATTTTTTACTTTTTTCAAATAACCATGAATTCTGAACAAATTGCCACTCTCAGCGATGAGATGATTATTAAATACAGGAAGGCTCAAAAACTTCTCGAACAAAAATCCAGTCCAATGGAACGCGAATCATGGCTTAAACATTCAACATATAATATTTGGCTCTGTACAAAGGGCATCAAAATTTCTGCCAAAAGTTCCATTGGAATATTGAGAAAATTGAAAACGAATTTGGGCATTCAAAAACATGTCGTTATTTCATAAAAAATTTAGGGGTGGAGGGTCAGGGGTTGGCTGCCAGAAAAAAACCTAAGAAGCCGAGTCATTTGGGAAGATTTGAAGTCGACGTTCCGGGGACGAGTTCGTACAGGGGAAAACATGAATTTGACACATAAAGATACCATTGAATTTTTCAAAGACGCCTTCAGCATTTTTGAACGTAGAATCAATAACATGTTGAAAAAATTCCCCATGCTGAAGGTTAATACTTGTTTTTGCGGAAAATTCGTCTAAATGGGCTTGAATGAGGGAAAACTTGATTCAAAATATCTCAATACCGGAAACCAAGTGATTGATAGGGGAACAGATTTACAGGGGTGGTTCGAAGAATTTGTTGTAGATAAATTGGGTAATAAATTGGAGGAATTTTGCGGGAAAGAAAGCGGGTGGGCATTACCAAAAATCGTAAATTCAGAAGTGAATATCAATCAATCAGGTTTGGGCAAAGGGGGTTCATCTTTCAATTTACTTCCACAAACCATTGCTTGAAAATGGGCTTGTATTAACGTGCGAAATACCGACGACAACAATTATTTCGGATGGGCGGTCGTGTCAGCTCTGTACCCCGTCAAAGTAAATACAGAGCTTACATCAAAATACCCTCATTGGTCGAACGTACTGAATATGAAGGGGTTGGAATTTCCCATAACTCTCAGTCAACTATGAAAATTCGAATAACTTAACGGTATTTCGGTGAATGTGTATATTTTGGAATTGGTTAAATCAT
The DNA here is from genome assembly GCA_018342105.1 of Gonioctena quinquepunctata. Lineage (NCBI taxonomy): Eukaryota > Metazoa > Arthropoda > Insecta > Coleoptera > Chrysomelidae > Gonioctena > Gonioctena quinquepunctata. The sequence continues at coordinate 133,559 of JAFIRS010003053.1, read as the reverse complement.
CAGCGAATAACGATGACCATACATTTTTCACAACTGTACCGAAGAGACTCACAAAAAAAAATTGGTTCGATATGTCAACCAACTCATGATTCAAAATGAATACTCTGTAAAATTAAATGATTACGAGGCACCGCCGGAAATTGACATGACAGAGTGGACGTGTCTATCGGTGTTCCGACCCACAAAAACTGTTAAAACCTGTGAAAACTCAACAGATAAGTGAGTAGGTGATAAGTGAAACGAAACAGCTGTGAAAACATAAACAAGAAAAAACAGTGGAATAGGACCTACTTAAACCCATATCACTCCAAACACATCTGTTTTACCGAGATCGATAGGAAATAAAATAAAATTGACCATATACCGAAAGAAATGTCTCAAACAACCCACTTCTGAATAAGATCGTGAAAAGGAACAAAGAATTAAAATTGGCAATACAAGCAGTGGAAATTGAATTGTCTGTAAAAAATAAATCACAGGCTTGTTAAAACAGAAAAAGAGATCGAAGAACTGAAAAAAAGAGTAGAATTCCTGGCGAGAAATAAAAAGAAAAAAAGTTCAATAATTCCTGGATTGGAGAGAAGGAAACGTTACATAACACCAGACAGCGTCATTGAACTACTGAAAAATCACTTGAATATTCAACTGGTTGAGAACGACCTGATTAACATATACCCTCTTGGTAGAACATATAATTATTGTCCAGTGAAAGTTGAGTTTACCTCTTATTTAAAAAAAATACAATTTACAGAAACACAAAAAATCTGAAAGGAACCCCCATTAGTATAACGGACGATCTTACTGAGATACAAAGGGCGGAAAACAAAATTCTGAGCATGCACTTATACATAGCGAAATAAGACAAGAACAATAGCTGTAATATTAGAAACAATAAACTTCACCTGAATTACCAAATATCCACACCCTCTGATCTTGAGAACCTGGAAGACATAAGCGAACTCGACCTCAAGCCAAAGTGACATAGCGAACCAGGCACACCAATTTCCAAACAAAACAATACTATAGAAAAGCCACCAGAAGAAGATCATTCCACTCAACTACCCTCAACTCAAATGAACGATGAAGCTGACACCACATTAAAAGAAGCTACAAACATCCAAGGAACACCGAAAACAGGCGCAACAAACAAGAATACAAAAGAACCACCTCAGGAAAAACCGAACACACGGAAAAACTCCTACAGAATGAGTAACTAATTTCCTTACTGATTAATACTTAGAAACTCAAATTACAACATTGTCCCTGAATATCATAATATTAGACTGTAAGAATTCATTTCCACAAAGTGGTAATAAAAATAGCAAAACATTGAAAACGCACTGATCTTGTTAATTAGGGACTGTTGTTTATTGAGGACTCTTGTTAATTATTGATCACTACATACGTGATTTTGAAACATATCCGATTCAAACATATAGTAGTGATACAATTGATGAATGTTCAGAAATTCTACTGATAAACGAGAAAAATAATAACTTTAAAATAATGCATATGAATATTCGGAGCATTAACAAAAACCTAGATGAATTCAAAATTCTCTTGGAAAACATGGCATCTGTTTTCGATTGTATAATCTTGAGCGGAACTAGAGAAATAACAGATCTGAGCCTCTTTCATATCAATAGTTATGACGTGATATACAATGAGAGTAATTACAATCAAAATGATGGGGTAGTAGCTTATATCAGATCGTCCATACAATTCTCCGACAAATCAGTCAAAATATTCAACAACATCGAAGCACTTAAAATTCATATTGCCATAGATGCAGAAGATACCATGATCATAACGGCATTATATAGGTCGCCAAATTCAAACATCAAAGATTTCAATATAGGAATGACCAGATTTCTTGAAGATAATAAAAATGACGAGGATGACCCTAGCATATTCATAGGTGACATAAACATCAACTTGCTTGAACCAGATGATAATAATACTGTAGAATACTTGAATATTCTGAATGAGTTTGGCTACCAATCAGCAATAAATGAGGCAACCAGAGTCCAGGGTAATACCAAAACATGTTGAGATCATATTTTCTTCAAAGCTGATGGAATTTTGAAAGAAAATACAATCCCCTCAATTCTAAAAACGCACATAACATACCACTTCTCTACAATACTGCAGGTCATGCTGGTAAAGGATGTTCAAAACAGAATAAAACATAACAAATACCTGAATTTCAATTAAAATAACAAAATAAATAGGGTATTTGAACAAATCTCCTGGCTTCCAGTATACAATTCAGATAATCCAGATGCTACAACCAATACATTCATTGATATTATCCAAGACGGTCCTAAACTGTCTACAGAAAAGCGACTATTTTGAAGAAAGCATGACAAAATTGCACCCTGGATGACCAATGCTCTGCTAAAATCGTTATTAAAAAAAAATGTACCTGAACATCCAGAATGAACCTGATAACCTAGACCTGAGGAGAAAATTCAAAATCTACAGAAACAAACTGAACGCATCAATAATAAAAACTGAAAATAATGACTATAAACAAAAAATTTATTGTAATGAAAATAATTCAAAAAACCTATGGAAAGTAATAGAAGATATAAGTGAAATAATACAGGGAAAACTTATATAAATAAAATCGAAAGTGTGACTGGCGAATTACTAACAATAAAATATGACATAGCAAATGAATTTAATAGGACGTACATTAATATGGGAATAAACTTGGCCAAAAAAATAAAAATAGACCCACTATTCCAGACCAGCAAAGCAACAGTGCCCAACTCATTTGTATTTATTCCCGCTGACACGAAAGAAATCGAAAATGCATCAATGGACCTCAAGAATTGAAGGGCACTTGGTAGTGATGACTTGAAAGCTGAAACCATTGAATTAATAACTCCCTATATCCTGGAACCTCTAACTTATATTATAAATATATGCGTTAATAAGACAGTGTACCCCTCAGCATTCAAATATTCTATAATCACCCCATTGTTCAAAAGAGGTGATGTAACGGAAACAATCAACTACCGGCCCATATCACTACTTACCCACTCATCAAAAATATTTGAAAAAATTATAAAACATCGATTTCAGACCTACTTGGAAAAATATAGTATATTATCAAACCAGCAGTATGGATTTAGGGGAGGAAAGTCAACTGGCGATGCCATCTCGAGTCTAACTTCGAAAATCACAGAATTATTAAATAACAGCAAACCGTGTTTGTCTATATTCATTGATTTGTCGAAGGCCTTCGATACCGTCAGTCCGTTACTCTTGCAGGCACTGGAGAATATTGGCATTCGAGGTAATTGTTTAAAACTTTTTGTAAGCCACCTGACAAATAGACTCCAGGCTGTGAGGTCGATGGTGTCTGTGGTGGAGCAGAAACGATCGAATACGGAATTCCGCAAGGATCTATACTAGGCCCTATACTATTCAACATATATATATATATATATATATATATATATATATATATATATATATATATATAAATGATCTGTTTTCACCAAAAACTCAAGGCAATATAACTGGTTTTGCTAATGACATAGCTATATTCTATAGTGCTGAAAGCTGGATGGAATTGAAATCTGAGGCAGAAGAAGACCTTCTGAACATCAAAAAATATCTACATAGCAAGCTACTAATGGTAAATTCTGAAAAAACGAATAACGTATCTTCCAGTTGTACTTCATCTGACACTCCCTGCTCCAACCAACTCGAAATCAAGTTGACGCAGACTCCATGTATATTTTTCAAAAAAAAAGTCAAATACCCAGGGGTCGTATTCGATCCGCACATGAAATGGAATCTTCACATAACCTATGTGACAAATAAATTGAGAAGCCTCTCATTTAAATTTAGAAAATTGAAAGACATACTACCTCTGGAACATCTGAGGACCGTATATTTATCTCTCGTTAAAAGTCATCTCATATATGCAATCGTCGTCTGGGGTACGAATTTGGAATAGCACCTTCACCCTTCAGAAGTTACACAAAGGAGATTTTTAAAGTTAATATATATCAAGAAATTAAGGTACCCAACAGACGATCTCTACAAGAAATCACAAATACTGGACCTAAGACAACTTTATAACCTCTGCTCCAGCAAAAAATACCCCATTAACCAAAATAACTCACAACTTCCAGGTCACGATTATGCTACCCGTCAGAAACATCACTACGTCACACCATTGATGTTGAAAACGGTCTCACAAAGATCATACTCCTTTTTCGCACCAAAGTTATACAATATTATACCAGAAAATATAAACGATAAAAGTCCACGATGCATAATCTCGAGCTATTTTGAAAATCACACATAAGTTTTAGACAATTTTTTTCCTATTTTGTATGGTTGAAGCTACATCAATTCTAGTACCCACATTTTTTTTTCTGTAGTTTATTATCATTGTATCTCATCAATATTGTTTTTATCTCATTGTATTTTGTTCAAGTCGTATTTTATCTTTACTTAATCTAATTTATATTTTCCATGACGATGATTAACGTCGCATTCAACAATCAACAATCACAACTTTCTGTACAAATTTCATTTTATATACTTGATTTCGTACGAAACAAGTGCAACAGCACACAACTATTTTAGGTAGCATATTTTAAATTTTCCATTGCTTATTATATGTAGTTATTATTAACAACCACATCTTATATAGCATACATTTATTTTGTGTCTAACTTTTAAATTGTTCAATATGTGTACTCATTTATTTGTTATCATCAACCACATTTAATATTTTATATAGCATAACTTAACTTTATTTTATATACTATATTTAACTTTTTCATTCCTTTATTATGTGAATTTCTCAATATCAATTACATTTTATATAGCATAACCACAACTCTCTGCGAAACAAGTGCAATAGCACTTATTGCCCAACAGCTTTTTTCACTTCATTCATTGTGTAACATACCCCTCTTTGTTTTATTCATTATTATTGAATAAAGATTATTATTATTATATTATTATTATTAAATTCCATTATTGCTGGATTGTCGATCTTTCCCGATTAGTTAATTACCAAATGAGTAAGGATGGCCATGAAAACTTCATTTGCGATAGATGTCTAAATTATTATGATAGTCAGGAAAAATTAGACAATCATACTGCTGATTGTAAAAAAGCCAATTATTACAAAATTTCTTCTCCGAAATATGACCATGTCGAGTTCAAGGACTTTGTAAATGAAGAAATGGTTCCATATGTGATATATGCCGATTTTGAATCGATTTTGGAAACGTTCACTGATGATGAAACCAAGTCTTAAACAGCGAAATACCAAAAACACATTCCCTATAGCGCAGGCTTATAATTCAAATGCAATTATGATGACACTTTGTCATATTACGATGGCCATCGAGGTTTGGATTCAATGGAATGGTTTGCTGAAGAATTGAAATCCAAAGGCAAATTTGTAGAAGGAAAAATGTTTAAAATTGTCCCCATGTCTTTCAATCTCATAAGAAAGGCGACGGATTCATTTTGTAATATTTGCGAGAAACCTTCCCAAAAAGATCAAATTATTGTAGACGAACATACCCATTTCACAGGTGCATTTAGAGGATGGGCACATCAAAACCCTTGTTATCTCAACTATAAAAAATCCTTCGTGATTCCTATTGTTTTCCATAATCTTAGCGGCTATGACAGACATTTCATTATTCGAGATATCGCAAAACGAGGCAGGGTGAGTATTCTTCCAATAAACAAAGAGAAATATATATCTTTCACACAATACGATGAACAGACAGACATTGAATTCCGTTTCATTGATTCTTCTCGATTCATGGGCGCACGCCTGGATGAGTTGGTGCGCACGCTCAGAGTGGAAGATATCTGTAATACGGAGCGCGAATTTCAAGATTTGAACAATGAACAATTCTCATTAATCACGCGCAAAGTGGTATTCTCCAACGACTTCGTGGATTTCATGGAGAAACTCGAGATGACAGCGTTGCCAGATATGCATAAACTCCATTATCAACTGAATTATTGTGATAGCTCCAAGCATGAATACCAACATGCCCAGAAGGTCTGGCAATCGTTCGATTCGGCAACACTGGGCGACTACTCTGATTTATACATGAAAATCGATATGGTATTGCAATGTGACGTCTTTAAAAATTTCCGGCGATTGGGTCATGCCAGTTATGGATTCGACTCCGCTTGGTACTATACCATGCCTGGCTATTCGTGGTCATGTATGTGAAAGTATACAAAGTGTAAGTTGGAGATTATCAGAGATGTCGACATGCTTTTGTTTGTAGATAGAGGGAATTGCGGGGGTATAAGTCAGTGTTGTAACCAATTCTCTCAAGCTAATAATAAATATATGGAGAAGAGGTATGATCCTCAACAACCGTCCGAATATTTATTATACTTGGACGTCGACAACCTCTATGGATGGGCTATGAGGGAGTATTTACCCTCAAGAGGGTTCAAATGGATCGAAGATTCCAATAATTTGAACGTTCTGGAGGTGTCGGATACTTCGGGAATTGGCTACATCCTCGAAGTTGACCTGGAATACCCCGAAGGAATACACGACGATCACAAATATTTTCCACTTTGTACAGGACATCGAACTCCTCCAGGTTCAAAATTACTTAAATTACTGACCATCCCGTACAACAAGGAAAACTATGTTGTACCTCACCGCGAATCAAAACAAGATTTGGAAAACGGCCTTATTCTGGGAAAAATTGCAGTTTGAACAATCGGCATGACTGCAGCCCTACATTGAATCAAACACTAAATCACGCGCCCAAGCTACAACCACGTTCGGCAAAAATGACTATAAATTGGCCATAAACAGTATTTTTGGGAAGACCATGGAAAACATCAGGAAGCACAGAGTGGGAAAAATGGTCAATAAATGGAAGGGCAGATATGGGGCGGAAAATTTAATGAGTAGCCCGAAATTCCACAATCGAACCATTTTCCATGAAAACTTGATGGCTATCGAAATGAACAAGTCTGAACTGCTATTCAATAAACCCCTCCATATGGGTATGGCTATTCTAGATATTTCCAAAATTTGCGTTTACGATTTCCACTATAAATTCATGTTGAAAAAATTCGAGACCAATCAGTGTAAGTTGATGTACACGGATACGGATTCTCTCATATACGAAATCGAATGTGATGATGTATATAGAGATTTAATTGGGGAAAACTTGGGAAAATTCGATACGAGTGACTACCAAAGCGAAAATTCGTGCGGTATTCCGCAGGTAAGCAAGAAAATTCCAGGTTCGATGAAAGATGAAGCAAACGGGTGCATAATGACAGATTTCGTTGGACTCCGTTCAAAATTATACACTTATAAAATTCAGGCTAGAAAATGCGTTGAAAAATCCAGAGGAGTCCGATATAATGTTGTGGAAAATAAAATTACCTTAGAGGAGTATGTTGCATGTCTCAGAGATCAGAAGAAAATTTGAACTAGACAACGATGCATTCATTCATACAATGGTTATGTGTTATGTGAGAGAGAGAGAGTGATGGAGAAAAAAAAAGCATCCATTTTTCGGTTATCACGCTAACACAATAAATGGAAATTTGGCATTGAAAAAAAGATTACTAAATACAAGTTGGATGGTAGATTGGAGGTACTTTAATGACCCCATGCAAGGGTATCGTCCGATCCGGGGATAAGTGTTCTTTTATCGTCGGAGCCATTTTGTTTTGTTCAATACTAAAAATATTTTGGGCAAACGAACGAATGCATCGTTGACTAGTTGATTTCTTCTTCTGATATCTGAGACATTCAACATAGTCATCGAAGGACATTTTATTTTCCACAACATTATATCAGACTCCTCTGGATTTTTCAATGCATTTTTGGCCCTGAATTTTATAAGTGTATAATTTTGAACGGAGTCCAACAAAATATGTCATTATGCACCCGTTCGCTTCATCTTTCATCAAACCTGGAATTTTCTTGTTTATTTGCGGATTACCGTACGAGTTTTCGCATTGGTAGTTACTCGTATCGAATTTTCCCAAGTTTTTCTAGATTGAATCTCTAGATACATAATCACATTTAATTTCGTATATGAGAGAACCCGTATCCGTGTACATCAACTTACACTGATTGGTCTCGAATTTTTTCAACATGAATTTATAGTGGAAATCGTAAACGCAAATTTTGGAGATATCTAGAATAGTCATACGGATATGGAGGTGTTTATCGAATAGCAGTTCAGACTTGTTCATTTCGATAGCCATCAAGTTTTCATCGAAAATGGCTTGATTGTGGAATTTCGGGCTACTTATTAAATTTTTCGCCCCATATCTGCCCTCCCATTTATTGACCATTTTTCCCACTCTGTGCTTCCTGATGTTTTCCATGGTCTCTCCAAAAATACTGTTTATGGCCAATTTATAGTTATTTTTGCCGAAAGTGATTGTAGCTTGAGCGCGTGATTTTGTGTTCAATTCAATGTAGGGCTGCAGCCATGCCGATTATTTAAACTGCAATTTTTTCGAGAATAAGGCCGTTTTTCAAATCTTGTTTTGATTTGCGGTAATGTACAACATAGTTCTCTTTGTTGTACAGGGTGGTCAGTAATTTAGGTAATTCTGAACCTGGAGGAGTTCGATCTTCTGCACAAAGTGGAAAATCTTGTAACGAATTTTTCGTTACTTCCTCATACATAACCAATTTCTCATAATTTTTCCGTTTATCTTTACGGCAGTACGGGTCAGTAGTCACTGCTCAGGTCGTGAAGAATGCCCCTTTATTATCGTCTCTTGAAAATGGTATCATGACAGTTGTATTCATGTCGTCAAGCAGTTGTTTTTTTTCATAAGCGTTTTTCAATAAAGAAAAACCAAGAATAGTTTGCGAAAAAACCCAGGTAGAATGGGTGATTTGTTCGAACTGAGAGAATGATCAATCTCTTTTTTCGATTGACTCTCTACAAAGGCAGGTGGTTGGTTGGTTGGTTGAAAGCTGACGAGCCAGAGACAGGGTTGGCACTTAGCTTCCCTTGACACTGCGACCAGCTGGAGTCTATTGTATCACTCTCTCGTCAGTGGTTCCTCATTCAAACAGGTTTGTGCCTTCAGTTAGGTTAAGAAGCCTGTTGATAAGGTTCTTCGAATTCATGCCTGTTTCCGAGCTGATCTCTCCAAAGGTTCTGTGTCGCCCACTACTTAGGGCGTCACAGTAATATGAGAGGCTGTTTCCTCCTCTTCATCACATAACCTACACTCCACGGTTTCCCTGCGTACTCCCATGGTGTTTAGGTGTTTTCTTAGGCCGCAGTGTCCAGTCAACAGACCTATTATTATACGAGCCTTCGTTCTGTTCAGGTTCAGAAGGTCAGCCGTCAGGGTCAGGTTTGGATGCCCTACCATGACATTGCTGTGTATTTGCCCGACAGTTTGATCCCAATATTGTTGGTGTCTTCTTTTTATCCACTCGTCGATCAGGGTCCTGCAACGGTTTTTGCTGATCCCATGTGCAGGTTCTGGCCCTGTGAATAGCGTTTCAGATGCTTGTCTAGCTAGCTGGTCCGCTTTGACGTTGCCTTCAATGCCTCTATGACCTGGCACCCACATCAAGGTGACCTTGTTGTGTTTTGCCAGCTCGATGAGGTTCTGGAGGCAGTCCCAGACCAGTTTGGACTTCATCTGTATGGAGTTGAGTGCTTCGATAGCACTTTGACAGACAGATAGAATGTAGATGTATTTTTTCCTATAACCACCTTCTAGATTCTTCTGAATGCATACCATGATAGCATGTGTTTCAGCTTGGAATATCGTGGAGCATTTGCCAAGTGGTATAATGTAATCTCTTCTTGGCCTCACCCCATGTTTTTCAATAGAGAAAAACCAAGAACAGTTTGCGAAGAAACCCAGGTAGAATGGGTGATTTGTTCGAACCTAAAGAATGGTCGATCTCTTTCTTCCATTGACCCTCTACAAAGGCAAGTGGGCTGAATGAACTGATTTTGGTACGTTACGATCTATAAATTGAATGATTATCATTGTTGAGATTGGTGGAGTATACTTAATTCCTCATTTTGCTATCTATGTTGTAATTGATTACCATATTTCTCTGCTTTTAATATGCTTGTAATATTCGAATTCTTGGAATAACTGCATGGTGATTTTTGAAGGTCAAGTATAAATTCTATACTGTGAGAGTTTCATCACCTTTGGGAATTATCAGTAAATTACCGATTAAATAATCTACATATTATTTTATATCCAACATATCGTATATGATACTCCCTTTGGCTAATTTCTATCAAGGTTGATTTTTGTTTTGGATTTAATTGACGAAAACACCCCAATAAAATATATTTCCGCCATTTTGTCAAGCATTAAGTGCACATGTCTGTGTCTGACGTAGAATCCGTTCTGACCATTTGGGACTTATTTTTTTTGGAAATTAGTTCTACGCTTTTCTTTTTTTAGGTACCAGATAATTGGTAGACTAGTGCTCACTTTACCGTACCAGTGAATTATTCCAAGGATTCCGTTTGAAGGGTGTATTCGACTTTTCTGGGACAGTTCGGCAGTACCTTATAGGATAGCTCTCTGGTTAGCAATTTTGTTTTATTTTCATAACTACATGTTTATGAGATTATTTTTTTTTCTCTTGAGAAAGAATTGCTTCCGGAGAAGATTGTTCCTCTGGCTTAACTGGTCTCAGAACACTCGATTTAATATATGCTCCAAGCATAAAATTTGATCCACGTTTAATAAGTTCCTTATATCAATTTCTCTGTCAGAAATTCTTGCGATACATCTCAAGATTGTCCAATAAAGATATCTTTCGTACCTGGTGCATTGCCCCACAGGCAAATGCCATATCTGAGTCTTGATTCAACTTCAGCGTAGTAAACATTCAACATCTGTTTCACTTCTAGTACAGTTCGTAAATTGATGAATAGATATCTTAAAGAATTTAGTTTGGAACATAATTGTTGGCAATGGGATTTCCAGGAGAGGTTTTCATCCAGAGTCACCCCCGAAAACCTAACCACATATGTGTATTGCACACAGTGTTTCCTTCGCTTTTAACTTCAAGGTCATCAATAGTTTTTTGACGGGAGTGAATTCTTAACATCTGTGTTTTTTTAATATTGAAAAATAAGTTTCTGCTATTGAAAAAAGATGATACTGTATTAAGTGTTTCAATACATTTCGATATTAGGTGTTCACTATCTGTGGAGGACAAAACCAATGAAAAGTCCTCTGCATACGCAGTGTAATCTGCGGTACCAATTATAGCATCTAGGTGATTTACATACAAAATAAATAAAATTGGGCCCAAGATGGAGCCTTGGGGAACACCCATTTCGACTTCCCTACTACTCGAACGTATGGTTTTGATTTGGCTTTCGTTTTTGAACTGAATCGTGACAATTTGTTTTCTGTCTTTTAAAAAAGATGAAATCCAGTTTAATGGTATACCTCTTATGCCTAAACTCTCCAATATATCCAGCAGCTTCTGATGGTTCACACAATCGAAAGCTCTGCTCAAGTCGCAAAATATTGCTACAGGGCATTCATCCTTATCGATATACTGGGCAATGCGTTTATTGAACGAATACATTGCCGTAGATGTAGACATTTTATGACGGAAACCGTGCTGACTGTTGCTTATGACTTCGTGTTTTTCCAAGAATGATGAAAGTATATCCAAGAATGCATATTCAAAAACTTTTGCGAGACTATATGGTACAGTTACCGGGCGATAATTCTCTGATAGAGTACGATCATTCTTCTTGAAGAGAGGTACAAACCTTTCCAGTTTTGATGCTTTGTGGAAATGCTCCAGATTTTAAGACATATTAACTAAAATTGTCAATGGCTCAATAATCACCCTCAATACTCTCAACAATACAAATCCTGGAACTTCATCCAATCCCGCAGATTTTTTGTTTTTCAATCGTGAATTCAATAGAGTGTACAATTCATCCTCAGAAAAAGGTTTCAGAAACAGACTATAGCAATTGAAATTATTCTTGGGCATAGTAAACTCATCATAACATATATTTTCCATTATTTGTTTGGGTGCATCTATGAAAGAGTTATTGAATTCCTCAGCAACTTTATTAGGATCAACTTCGAAATAGCCATTCAAATTCAACGTAATATTATGTATTCCTTTATGTTTGTTTGTCAAATCAGCCACTACTTCCCAGGAGGCCTTCATATTATTTTCAGCATTTGAAATGCGATTTTGATAATGACATTTACGCTTTTGTTTGATCAGAGAAATATGTTTCCGCTTCGATTCCTTGTAAGCAGTGCCCAAGTTTGGATAAATTTTTTGTAATATGTACAGATCTTTCAGAGCTCCACTAGAACGAATGACCTCGCTATCAACCCATTTTTTACCAGTATCGCGATATATGAAAGTTTCTGTAGGGAAAGCCCCGTCAAAATGATACATGAACGTATTATAAAAAGTTTCAAAAGACTCATCGAAGTTACGAGCAGAATCAATTTTGGACCAGTCTTCATTCTCAAGATTCTTTTCAAATTGAATGATTTTCGAAATTTATAAAAATTTGGTCAATTATCGTGCATGAAGTGCTCGTGACACGTGTTGGCCATGTAATGATCGGACTCAAATTGAACCCTGCTAGTAATGTTGCTAATGTAAAGAAATTGCAGTTTTTATACATGTCAAAGTTGAAATCTCCACAAACAATTATATTGACTTTGGATTTATAGGGATGGTCCAATAAAGTAGACAAATTTTCAAAAAATATACGTTCATCGCCACATGGAGATCGATAACAATTCAAAATGATATATTGCGAGTTACCCTCTTTGAACGTTACAGCACAAAATTCAGAGTGTTGTTCTACACAATACTGCGATACATCAATATATTTTGATTGGAAATTTAATTTTGTCCAAATACCAACACCTCCACGTTGTTTGTTCATTCGACAGAAAGAACTAATCAAATGGTAGCCTTCAATATGGCAAAAATCAAGTGAGCCTGTCTTTAGACCTGTTTCCGTAGGTCTTCGAAGATAATTCACCGTAGGTCTTGGAAGATAATTTCTTCTAGCCGGTTTGTGGACTTCCGCAACAACTTGAGCTTCCGACATCTTCAACGAGAATGTTCGATATCGTACGAATACATTGTATTTATTCTTCCTTTGATTTCAAACAGATGCTTGGACAATTCCGTCATTTCACCCTCCAAAAGATGCATTCGATCAGAATCGAGTTCGTTCCGATGTTATTATTTCCAGCCCTCTGATTGGCTATCAGAAGTCTCAAACGATCCACCAAGTCGTTGTGATTGTCCCAATAGACATTATCCATTGGGTTGTCATTGTATACCGAATGATTGATGTTCATACCCTGACCGACGCCTTCTCTCCCCATTTAATATTTTATAACGTGTTTACATTTCCAGCGTTGAGAGCCTTTCAAACGACCGTTCGCGCATCTATGACATCGAGTCAACTCCAATATGTTTTGATAGTCGTTCAAGTCATCTTCGCTATAGTTCCTAGGCCTGGTGTTGAATATCAGTAGATATAGTCCGGGGGTTGATTCAAATTGTTGAAGTCCCGTTTCGATGTATCCTTTTTCGAAGCGGATTGACTTGGATCCCAAAAACCAACCAGGAGAGCTGTCGTCATACACAGGTCCATATACCTTATCTATACGTTCATCATCTCTCCAATGTTGAGCGCTGCATTCACGTGACATGGAGGAATATTGATTGAGATGTTCGTTCATTTGAGCTGCGGAAAAATTCCGTGGCAACATGCTGTCATCGTCAGAATAATATTCTTCGTCACTGCTTCTCTCGCTTCGAAAATTATCCTCTGGTTCGTTTTTTCCAAGTTTTAGGGCTAGGTATTTTTTCCGTAAGTCTCGTCGAAATTTCGACATTTTGTCGCGCATGGCTTTAACGACCCTCTCGTCTGACATCTCGACGCCTAATGACGTGAAGCGTCACACAACTATACTTTCATATAAATATCAAAGTTTTTTCGGTACCTGCCATTGTTCAAGTCGAAGTCCTTGACTATGACAAGGGCATCGTATTGGCTTTGAGACCAACATTCCGAACACAGCTTTATGAATTGTTCGAAAGTCATGTCGGGAAAAATGTGTTCATCGAAAACGTGTCGCAACTTGATTTTGTTTTATTTGAAGAGCGCAATCATATTGCAATTGTCACGTATCAGCTGTTTGGGCACTTTCGAATGATGGCATCGATGTCTGTTTGTTTCTGCAGATTGAGAAATATTCGTGAATTTTCTGTTGTCCATCGCAGGCCACATCGTCAAAGATGAATATAGAGTGAAATCGAGCATCTTCCATAGCAATGATTTCATCGTTGTCCTTGTACGGGAAATAATCGATTCCATCCATACCGTTCAGCGCTTCTTCGAGGAATTGATACTAGAGCTGCTACAAGGATTTCGAATAGACGCAGACATTTGCGAATTTGGGACCGTTTTTATGCTGAAGTAACGACGAGGTTCGTTTTTCCTGATCCACTAGGAGCACAGATTACGGCTAAGGAGAAATTTGGCAATAGGCTGCCATGTTGACTGCTCCCTCCATCGCCGCCGCCTCTATGCCCCACTTCGTAAACGTCAAAGTACTCGATGGGAAGCGTGTGCTCTTGCTGAACGATCTCCATGTTCTGATCGCAATCTACAGGGTGATCTTCATTTATAATCTCTTGAGTGGATGTCTTCTTCAGTACTGTACCCCCTTCTTTGCACAACATTTCCTCTTATGCGGTGGGAAAATTTTGGATATGCTATTCTTATATTTCCATGACTCGTTACCATTTATTTTTCCATCAGTTCTCTTACGTGCATTTATGAGCATAAAAATAGTTTCATAGTTGAGTATATTTTGTTCTGTGAAATTTAAGGGTTGCTTTTTGGTAAGAAGTTCTTTTAACCCGTCGGTCAGGTCAAAAGTCTCTCGATCCAATTTCAATATATTATCTTCAATAATCATAGGTTGTGAGCCTATATAATATTTAAATCCGTTCAGATGGACGCCATAACAGTTGGGATCAGGTACTAGCATGGACATGTTTACGCTTCGGAGTCTCGAATGTAACTGACTCGCTGCCACATCAACCATGCTTATAGAAAAATATCTCTAGCACAGTCCAACTTGGTTCAACTTCGTGCAACCTCGTGCAACTTCGTGCAACCTCGTGCAACCTCGTGCAATCTCATGCAAAAACCAACCAACCAACCCTACCCCCAACCGCACCCTGCTGAATCTATTCAACTAGTGATGTCATCGCTGTGACGTCAGTCTTCATGTTGGTGTACGAGGGTGAAGGTGTGCTCAACACTCTGATAGATGAGCTCATGTTCGAAGCTCATCTCCTAGGCGGCAGTATTGTGGACATAAGTTTCATATATCTATAGTATTTTGGTGCCATCGAATGCAATGTTTTTATTTCGGTGCTCCCGAATGCATATAATTATCATTATTATTTCTACAGCTGAAACAAGGCTACAAGAACGGTTGACACGAGGCGATCCCGGCATCAATCCATTGGACGTTGCTTGCAAACATCACGACTTTGCTTATTTGCAGAGCAAATCGCTCGAAGATAAACACAAAGCGGATGAAGTGCTCGAAGACACAGCTTGGGAACGAGTCAAAGCCAGATATTTGGGTTTTGGAGAACGTGCGAACGCTCTTCTTGTCACCGGAGCCATTTAAGCCAACAGAAATATCGGTATGGGCACGCGCAGTAAGGCCTCATTCAAACGACATGTTATCGTAAAAATCGCCAGGTCCCTGAAACCGTCTCCCACATTGAAACGGGCTGCATTTGATGCCCTGAAAGCAGCTCGAGTGGCCATCGAGAAACTGGGTGGAAAAAGACGAGTCAAAGTACCCCGCATAATACCTTTCAAAGCAAAGACAGGTGGTGTCCTACCTCTGATACCGATATTCGCCGGTCTTAGTGCTCTAGGTGCACTGGGCGGCGGAGCATCAGCCATTGCCAAAACGGTGGATGCTAAGAATGCCCAGAAGAATTTGGACGAGGATAAACGTCATCACAAGGCCATGGAATCCATAAGCAAGAGGTTGTACGTGAGGAAGAGTGCTAAAGGTGGCTATGGACTCCTTTTGAAAAAATAAAAAATAAAAACAATAAAGCTACCCGCTGCTACCCGCTGTATGACATCGATATCGTGCGATATGCCAAACATTCGACAATACCGCACTTTCGAGGCGTGTTCATGCGTGACACCCTGCCACACCTAGCGGTCCTCAGAAGAACGAATGTCCCATCGTCAACATGGACGTGTCACGAAACAGCGGCACTCAGTGGATAGCTTATAGAAGAACCAACGACAAAGTAGAGGATTTCGATTCGTTTGGGAATTTGAAACCGATGCTGGAATTGGTCAGATATTTGGATGGCGATAGCAGCGGCAGCGGCAAAGTCAAGATTTTATACAAGAACCGTCAATATCAGACTTATAATGGAATGAATTACGGTCATCTCTGTTTAAAATTTCGAATATCTGAATAAATAATGTATGATTGAAAGTGTGTATTTGAATGCTGTCACAGCGGCGGTGGTGTCATTCGTCATCATGTCGCTGTTGCTAAGAGTAAACAGTCACAATCACGTGTTCTCCTTCTGCCCGCGCACCCCTATCGAATTGAATGCGGAAAAAGAATATGAGTTGTCGCTTCGATCTTTTCACTCGTACAATACCATACCGAACATTGAAAAGGGTCGAAAATTCCGCTATTACGATAGATCTAACGTGTTGCGTACCATTGAATTTCCGCGGGGGTGATATGAAATTGCCGATATTGGAGCGTTCATACAGAAAGACATGACGCTACCTGTGGGAGCCCGCGAAGTCGCCTTCTCTCTGAAACCCAACAATAATACGTTGAAGTGTGAGATCTTCAGTAAATACTTTGCCATTTCATTCGTGGAGACGGAAAGCATGGGCGTTACATTGGGATTTTCTCCGAGGGTGCTCCAACCGAATGAAATGCATTATTCCGATCTACCTGTAAACATTATGAAGGTGTCGACATTACGATACGAGTGCAGTATTACTTCAGAAGCCTTCGATGATGACACGCCTGCGCACACGATCTATGAATTTTCCATAGCTTCCGATCACGGTTACGCGATAGACGAAAAACCTTCGAATTCACTCTATCTACCTGTCATACCGCAACGTGAAATCCACAACATTACGGTGTTGGTAGTCGATCAAGACGGTAGGCCTGTGGATTTTCAAGGGAAAAAAGTACTTTGGTTTTGGAACTCAGGGTCGCGAGAAACAAATGGGATTAGTTATAGACAGTGGCAGCGGCAGAGGCAGCGGTAGTAATGAAAGGGGTGGGAGTGACGTCATGACGTCAGAATTGCAGGAACCTTCAAGCGAGCGGGTGGTGCGGCAGCATCAGCAGATAACCTCTTCGAAAAAATCCTTTTCCCGTTCCATCAGTTGAAAATTAATTCATCATAGTGAACTTCAAAAGAAGAAGAGGCAACGATGCTGCTTCCATCTCAGTACCCATGTTCGATATGTATCGGTCTCCGAAATTTATATATTATATATAGCGGGAGTGCTCGGGAAATTGAATCGGTTCGAGATCCGGGAATTGTGAGTACCATTCGAGCCCTATTATCTTACGAACATACGGATTCTCAGCATTTGGCTATGGGCGGTTGGAATTATTCCGATTTGCCTTTTGTTAATGGAGATGACAATTCTTTCAGCCTTCTCGTACCGCTCCGTCATATTCTCAATGTTTTCGAAGATCATTTGATGATAACGTGTGGACGACAAACTCTACTTCTACCCCTAATGTGGGTACTTTCCTTTTCGATTCTTGCACTTATAGCGAGAGTGCTCGGGAAATTGAATCGGTTCGAAATCCGGGAATTATGAGTACCAGTCGAGCCCTATTATCTCATGAACATACGGATTCTCAGCATTTGGCTGTAGGCGGTTGGAATTATCCCGATTCACCTTTTTTGAATGGAGATGACAATTCTTTCAGCCTTCTCGTACCGCTCCGTCATATTCTCGATGTTTTCGAAGATCATTTGATGATTACGTGTGGACGACAAACTCTACGATTTGTCAGAGCCCGAAATGATAATGATTGCATCATTTTACGTGAGGCAGGTAATAATGCGGTGGAAACGACTACGGCTCAAATTGTGATGTATAGCATTGAATTGAAAGTCAAACACATTTCTTCTAATGCGGAAATGAATGAAAAAATAATGAAGTCCATACAGACAGACAGACCGATAGTGATACCGTTCCGAAAATGGGAATTGAACGAATTGCCTTCGATTACGCAAAATGCTCAATGTGAAATATGGTCCGATAAGACGAGTACCAGTGTTGAAAGGCCACGCTATGTCATCGTGTGTTTCCAAACTAATGTACAAGATAACGTTTCCGTTGATCCTAGCACCTTCCAACATGTCAACATTCAAAATATACGTTTGTCTTTGAACGGCGAATATTGGCCCAACGAACGAACTTGAATTTCACATATAATCACTATCTCGAAGCGCATTTCAACTATATGAAATTTCTCGGCAGCTATACGAATTCCATGGAAAAGTCCCCTCTCTTGGATAACCTCGGTTTCAAATATCGCGCCTTATTCGTCATCAATTGTTCAAAACAGGAAGAAACTATGCAATCCGGTACGGTTGACGTACGATTGGATATCGAATCGAGCGCGGGATTCCCCGATCGGACTCGTGTCTATTGCATCATCATTCACGATTGCATACCCTCTCCGGAACGATGACATAGATCGCTACGGCGCGGCGGCGTTCATTCATTCATCATCCAGCCATCATGCGTATCGCATTCGTGGATATTCAAGCCTTCCAAGTCAATAGCACCTTCTATCCAAAGGAGGTGTCAATAATCGTCGGCAGTCAGCGACACAACTTTTTATTCAAGATACCTGTGCCGTATACCAACCTGGATGCCCGAAACCGTCGCACCGTACGATATTTGGAAAAATCAATGCATGGTATTCCATACGATACCAGCTACATAGCATATGGAGGAATTGACGACATCCTACTGAGACACATATTCTACCAGGCTAATCGGATTCATGTGAGAGGAAACCAAAAATAGGATTTCCTCAAAAAAAATTACTGGAAATGGGTTTGTCACACCAAGTGGAACTCTACGATGTGACCTTTTATGATTCAAGTCAATGGTCGACAGACAAATTCGAGCCCACCCTGGTCCACTGCCCCTACCACAACAGCGGGAAGTTCATGTGTGCCCAAAGGAACACCCAATATCTTCACGAATTAAGTTCATTTTAGAATGTTTTTTTTATGAGAAATAAATATGTATGTGTGTATTCCAGTGTTTCTGTTCATCTCTCCTTCATCGGTTTTGCTCCTCCAGGTGGGGTTGAGTTCCCCATTGAAAAACAAAATTGAAAAAATAATGTTGAGAAAAAAATAAAAATAAAATTGAGAAAAGAAATAGAAATACTTGAGAAAAAAATTGAAAAAACAGTTGAGAAAAAAAAAGGAAAAAATTTTGAAATGAAAAACACAGAGGAGAAACCGGCATAGGTATCTCTCTCACACCCACACACGGTATACGTCCACATCACGTACACCGTATGTTTGTGTATGGAAATAAAAATCAGGTTAGAGTCTCTCTCTATTCATTTATTTCGATATTGCATGAAGATTCCAAGCTTCTTTTTACAGTTTTGAATGGGATTTTCGCAAAGCGAAAATCTTTATGGTTATAACAACACATGAGAGCACGAAAATCTTATATATTTCATGTTCCAAAGGTGGTACTCGATGATGGTGTCGTTGTTGTCATCGTTTACGAAGTGAGGCGGCAGGTCTGTGGTGAAGAATAACCTTCGACGTCCTGCTGTTCGATTCAATGGAATCCAAGACTGATAATCTCCATCTTTGAAAGAAACTGCTACTCCTCGTACATCATCATCATCATACGGTATGTCTACGTATAAGATGGTGTTCAGAATCGAAGTCACTAGTACTATTTGAATCATATTTCAATGTTGATGGCTGTATCGTGCAAAGATTCAAATCTTTTAATTTTTTTGTGACGTTCCGTTTTCCTTCATAAAACTGCAACTCTTCGTTCAGAGCTCTGACTTTTCGATAAAACTGCTCCAATTTTCGTGTATACTGCTCTGCCATTGACGATGACATAACCTCAACTGACGTCATTTTCACAGAGAACTCCAATATATACTTTTTCGTTTCCTCCGCTGAACACTCTTTCGATCCTCCCTGTATATTTGGCAAAGTTTTAAAATATTATTCAAGTCGTATTTGACCTTGGTAGGATTTGCGTTTATATTCAAGTTATCCCACAAATAAACCATGCAGCTGCATACTCTCTTATCTTGTTAATGTAAACAAAGGATGCCGCCGATATCCGGTTGCCTGAATAAACAACTGATAACGAAAGTGCTGACGTTGATAACGGCCAATGCCCAGATTGGCATCGACTTGTCGGTTGAGTCATGGCCGCCGCCGCATCATCGCTCATGAACACTGGTGACTCCCACTTTCCAACATGGCCGCCGACATTCACTTCCTCGATCGGACGGCCGACCAATGCCGTTGACGAATGCAACTATTGGTTGACAAATGTGGCTAACGGACTGTGAGATGGACCCACCCACTCCCATTTCAATATAGCTGCTGCTCGGCTATTGGATAGCGGCTGACGGCTATCACCACTCACACGACCTATCACAGCTCTCCCTACCCCCACTCTCAATCACACACTCCCATCCACAACATGGCTGCCACCATTACGACCATCACAAACCACTCCCCCAGATTTTTTCCCAAACCCCTCCTAGAACGAACCGCCCATGATCACCACCATCATCCCCACCCCCACTTTCGCTGAAAACCACCCCTCACCCCATTCGCCATATATTATTAGCACGACCGCCCTCCACCGTATTCGCCAAAACCCCTAAGGGTTGAAAAATAGGAGATGAGTTAGTGATGGTATAAGTATATCTACTCAACATCGACTTTTTTTTCTCCAGGTGAGTAAAGAGATATTGATCTAAGCATGCAAGGTTTGTTATACAGGATCTTTGTTGAACGAAACCGTGCTGAGTAGGAAAAATAACTTTCTGAATGGGAGAGTACATGACATGTTGCATACATATCTCGAAGTGTTTGGAAAAACTACATGATGTGGAAATTGCTCTATAGTTTGTGATATCACCGGAGTCACATTTTTTCAATATTGGGCAAACTTTAGCAGTTTTCCACAGCTTGGGGAAAATAAAGGTTGTTAAAATTAGGTTGAATATGCCCATTAGAGGTACAGATAGTATGTCAATACAGTCCTTTACTACCAGATTAGGAACATTATCAACGTCTGCAGTGAGTTCATTTTTATTTTTCTTTGAAGCAGTAACAACATCGGTTTTGGAAAAAGCGCCTATGTTTAAAGTATCTTAATCATAAAAATTAAGTTTTAACGGAGCAAGTTCTCATCAGAAGCTGAGTATACACTTTTGA
The DNA here is from genome assembly GCA_018342105.1 of Gonioctena quinquepunctata. NCBI lineage: Eukaryota > Metazoa > Arthropoda > Insecta > Coleoptera > Chrysomelidae > Gonioctena > Gonioctena quinquepunctata. Next base: position 111,979 of record JAFIRS010003053.1, on the reverse strand, counting down.
AATAGTTCACGAATCCATTGACGATATCATTAGGCCTGTCAAGTACTGCAAATTTCATTATACCTGGAATACGCGAATGCCCTGTTTTACTATGTATGAATGACCAGAAATTCGAACTGTCTGATAAAATATTATTTTGAGCTCCATTTGTAAATTCATTATATGCTGCGTTTATTTTATTTATAACGGTTTTTCTCGGTTCCAAAAATTGATTCTGATAAGAAGCTGTTTTATATTTTCTGTAGTTTTTAAATGCTAATTCTCTTTTTCATGTGACTAATAACATCCACGTCGAACCAAGGGAAAAATTTACGTGTTTTTACTGTTTTCAGTGTAACAGTTTGACTAAAGATGCTGTGTAATTTTTGATATATACATGCCGAATTGACTCCAATACTTTCAGCAACGTCACACCATTCAGTAGTCCTGATCAATTCATACATAGTCGGGAAGTTTGCCTTACGGAAATTAAATTGATTATTTACATCTGTCGCATTGATAGGAAAGTCGTTGATATGCGGAATTCGACACCTCAATGCAATATAAAGTGCAGGATAATGAACATCTATGTTAACAAAAGATTGATCATATTTGGAGACAATACACTCATCATAGTTGGTTATGACGAGATCCAGTTTGCGATTATCAATGTTCGTTATAGAGTTGTACTGATAGGACTCAGTTGTTTGCATGAAATTGAGAATGTACTGAAATTTAGTGTCATTGAAGTCAACGTCGTACTTAGGAATATTGGAATCACCAACTAGTAGAAAGTTTCCTCCAGTAACACGTTCGGAACTCTCCAAGAAATCGACTAATATTCCATAGTAAATATTAGAGCAACTAGGAGGAATGTAAACTACAATAATGCTCAAGGTTAAGTTGCCTAGCGCTAATTTGGAGTCTACGATATCAACTTCGGGAAGTATGTCTCTTAGAGCTGAAAACGAAATTGGTAGTAATCTGTAACTGTCTCTGGACGCCAAAACGACGCCACCTCCTTCAGTATAAAATATAGTGACAAGTTCGAAATGGAACGAGTTTGTGATAATAAGTATATAGTTATACTATATATTGAAACAAATTTGACCAATATTAGGGCAAGTTGGTGAATTCACATAGAAATGGTCAGAATATTTTTCAAAATTTTGTTATAAACTATATATTATTGAAGGTTTCATTCATTACGTAACATTTCGTTGTGAAAATATTTGCAGCAGTTTGTATTCTAATACATTCTTTCTCAGACGCTGAAAAAAAATACGCACACTTTTGCCAATTTTCTAGAAAACATTGAAAAACGTTGCACCCGAAATTATCACATAAATTGCATTATCCGGTGTTTTCATGGATTTTAGGAACTGAAAATTCAATTGATTCGTAAAAGCACTATATTTCTCTACATCTTATTATATAAAAGGTGTTCTACAACTTTATGTGAACTATTTTTGACTGATTTGCAAATAAAACCATAAAACGTATGAGTATTATATATATATATATATATATATATATATATATATATATATATATATACATATATATATATATATATATTAAAAAAACATCAAATTATAGATAGTGACACCTATAATCTGTGTGTTGAAGCTTGTACCTGTTGTCGTGGAATTTTGATGACACGAAATTTCGTGTACATCAATAGGTCACCAACAGATGTCAGCATAGGTCAACCCACGACACCAACAGTCGTACTGTACTCCTAGTGCGTTCTGAGTTACGCAAAACAAATAACGAGAGGAAGAGAAATTTGTTACGAATCCAAGAGAACCCACCATCCGCCAACAGCTGTTTCATGGTTTTCCAATCATCAGGACGGCTTGTGGTCTCTTTCAAATTCGTATCAAATATCTCATAGTGCTAATACCTACCGGCAAGTAGGAAAATGTGAAAAGAATCAAATTATAGATAGTGACACCTATAATCTGTGTGTTGAAGCTTAGACCTGTTGTCGAGGAATTTTGATGACACGAAATTTTGTGTACATCAATAGGTCACCAACAGATGTCAGCATAGGCAAACCCACGACACCAATAGTCGTACTCCTAGTGCGTTATGAGTAACGCCAAACAAATAACGAGAGAAAGAGAAATTATATATATATATATGTATATAAATATATACATATATATATATATATAATATATATATATATATATATATATATATATATATGAAAAGCACAAGATTATAGAAGTGACACCTATAATTTGTGGGGTGAAGCTTAGAACCGTAGAACTCAATGACACGAAGTTTCGTGCAACATTGATAGGTCCCCAACAGATGTCAGTATAGGCCAATCCAAGTTACCAAAAGACGTACTTCTAGTGCATTCAGAGTAACGCAAAACAAATAACGAAAGAAAGAGAGATTTGTTTCAATTCCAAAAAAGCCACCATCTGCCTACAGCTGTTCCATGGTTTCCCAATCATCAATACGACTTGTGGTCTTTTTTTATTTCGAACCAAATCTCTCAGAGTGCTAATACCTACCGGCAAGCTTATTTTTTCTGGTTCATACGGAAGTAACGGGACAGGGGTTTTCAGGACATGGTATTACCTGGACATGTTTTTCAGGATAGGTTATTAGCTGGACCACTTTTTCAGGATATCGTATTAACTGAACATTTCGAGGATATGTTAAATTCTCCAGTGTCGTATTTCTCATGTTAATCTTTGTTTCCCAACGTAGCACAATGGGGCCATATTTACCAATTGAAAAAATGCAATAGACGGCAAATAATATATGGAACAAAAAATATGAATATTACACTTCAACGTTTCGAATGCATAGTAGCAAAGCCGGACTGAGGGTGTGGTGAAGGTAGCATTTTTTATGCATTTCAATAAAAGCATTTTTTTTTCCATTAATTTTTGTTCAATTCTCCCCAGTCATTTATGAAATACGTCATCTTGGATTATCGGGTTTTAACAACAAATTTATCTCGAATTATTACGGAATCGAATCATAATCACAAAACTCGTTCATCATTTTGGAACCGGTACCTTGAATCCCTAAAAACCAATTTTAAATAGAATCACGAAACTCGTCTGCTATATTGAGATGCTATCTTGAATTTTTCAACTAACAAAAATTTCATATTGCATATTATGAACCTGTGTCATTTCAAGTTAATCGGACGACTAGAAGTGGGTCAAAATTCAATACAAGGCAAGTAAAACGAAAGATTGTAAAAAATAGCACTCATCTCAGAAATAATTTTCTACTCCATTATCGTAGGGTATTGCGCCAACTTTAACCGGAAAAAATGTCCCGGAACTCGTCAATCTACATACATATATATATATATATATATATATATATATATATATATATATATATATATATATATAAATGATGAAGCGCGATGTATTTTCGAGCGTACTATAAGTCTAAGTTGATACCTGGGGCAAGCGTCACAGTGGTTAAAACAAAGAATAACCCAACATAAAGGTGACTGTCGTTTGGGGAAAAACTCATGTGCGGTGGTTGAACACTGTCAAAAAACTGGTCATCAATACTGGAACATGAAAACAATTATAAAAGCAGATTATTCTTGAAAATGAACCATCACATACAATTTCCGACTCTGAATCTACAGACCCGGCAGTGTTGCCGCTCTTTTTCAATGATATGATCTGCGCATGGAATGTTTCATTTTCACAATACAAACACGAGAGGAAAATTAAGTCGCCAAACACTTTCATTCAGTTTTGTTTACTTGACTTCTGTCTTATCCTGTCGCCGGATGAAGAATTTTCAATTTGGGATATTCAATTATTGTTACAAGCTTTCATTTAGTTTCACTCGTTATTGAGTTAGTGCTTTTGTTAGTTTGGTTCAAATCTTCCAAACGAATTTTGACCGACTTGGCAGGTGTTCATAATTCCGGTGAAAATGCATTATGGAATTTTTGTTGATGGCGGACAAGATTTGTAATTATGGTCCGATTTGACTCAGAATTGATATGTTAGAATTTTCGGGGTCGGAAATTATAATTTTTTATTAAAATTCATAAATTTCAGATGGCGGCTCCAATATGGTAGAGAAGTTTTGTGATTATGGTTCGATTTGATTCAAAATTGGTATGTGGGGGTTCTCGTGGTGGAGTATTATAAAATGCTTTTCAAAATTTAAAAATTAATGATGAATTTGTGAATAATCACAAAACTCGTTTGACATATTGGAGCCTCCATCCTGAATCTATCAAATTTTGACAGAAATTCATAATCTACGACCCCGAAAACCATAAGGTCCAAATCGATTCAAAATTGGTATGTAGGGGTTTTCGGGGTCAGAAATTATCAATTTTAATGTCAAAATTCATAAATTCAAGATGTAGACTCCAAAATGGCGGACAAATTTTGAGATTATGTTCCGATTTGATTCAAAAATTGGTATGTGGAATTTTTCGTGGTAAGAGATTATGGAATTTCAGTCAAAATCCATGAATTCGAAATGGCGGCCCCAAGATGGGGGACGAGTTTTCTGATTATGGTCAGATTTTATCCAAAATTGGTATGTGGCATTTCGGTAGCGTGACATCACGATATTCCTGGGACTCGGACTAGCCACATGGATCGTGTGGAAATGACAGTCGATGAAGGAGATGTCATTCAAAATGTTTCCTGTTTGGATTGTGCAGATGCGAAGGGTGAAAATATAAGACGAATCGATAGTAATGAGTAAACTATCATTTAAATCAAGAGAATCAGTATATTAACTAGATTTTTTCATTGAGATGGAACTATCTTCATTTTACCGACTTTTCTAACCCTACCATTATTTCGCCTCGTGTACATCCCAACCCTCCTAGACAGTTTTACTGAGTTCGTCAGATTCGGTTTGGATTCGTAAGCAGTATGTACCGAAACGGGACTTTTTATATATATATATATATATGAATACATATATATATATATATATATATATATATATATATATATATATATATATATATATATATATATGAATACATATATATATATGAATACATATATATATATATATATATATATATTTGTGTTATGTTATGTTATGCCAGTTGTAAATTTTAAAAGACTAAAAACCCACAAATAGAATAATTACTAGATGGTTAATGGTTTCAAGAGTTTGTTTGTGAATAACTTTTGAAATTCTATGTATATTGTGAGCCTAGGTAGAATATGGATAGATAAAAATGTCAAAATACTATAAAACAATCAATTTCATACACTGTCAAAATTATTATAACTCATAATTGCTCAAAAGACAATAAAAAGTCTAAATTTACAAAAGTTTCAGGAATAAATAGTAATCAACACATTTATAAATTTGAAACATACAGTATATGAAACTGTAGCTAACAAAAAGTAGCCAATGATAAAATAGCGAATGTCATTATAAAAATAGCCAATCAGGGAATAGATGGTCAGGTGTAAAATTGAAAATTGTGGGAGAGTAGCAATGAGATGGTATCAGAAGCAATTATTTTTGAAATTTTTAAATAATGATAAGAGTGGAAAAATAATTGTATATATAAATTATGTAATCTAAAAATAAACAGTGGAAAGTGACAATGTAGTGCACCAATTCAAAAATTCAAATGAAAAAACAAGGAGAAAAAGATGTAGCTGGGCGATAGAAAACAAAGCTTCAAAAGAGATCGAAAATAAATTTCCAAGCGGATGCGACGCAAAAATTTTACGAAAAGAAAATTGGAATTATCCCATCATTTGGTAAACAAAACCAATATTACCTTAATGATAACATATCCACGGATCCAAATGCTGATTTCCGCATCTATATAGTTCCTGATTCATGGTATTGCAGTCCTGACAGCGATTGGAGAGAGGAGACATCCTGATTCATGGTATAAGTAGAACACCAACAGTTCCAAACAGGTATGAAACTTTAATAGTGCTCTTCCGGTCCTGAACTATTTCACAGATAACATAGTTCACATTCGAAGAACTTTATGTCACCATATTTTGAACAATAACAGAAAACGTCACTCTCACGGAAAAAGTGAGGTTCTGTTTATCTATCCATGATCTGATTTATTATTATTATCCGTGAATATTTGTTTGATTCACCCTAGTATAAGTTATTTCTCGTAGGCCAGGTATTATTAAGTCTTCCTGAATAAAGGAGATGATTGCTTTTTGATACTTTGTTGTTTGTTTTCTCACAATGATCAATAACATATCAAAGACCATTCAATAAATTGAAGTTACCCAGCAGTGGCAGTGTCTCTATTGCCTTGAACCGGCCACCTTGAGATAAGGGCGTACCAACTGTTGCTTAGCCGTGGTGAGGAAAATAATAATTGTTGGTAGTGTGACGAGAGAACAGTGACGTTCGCTGGCAATTATCATTACAGCATACAATACAGGGGCAAAAATATTACAATATTATACTTAAAAAAATTCATCATTATATAACAATATATGTATATATATATATATGTATATATATATATATATATGTATATATATATATATCTATATATATATATATATATATATCTATATATATATATATATATATATATATATATATATATATATATATATATATACTTATTACTACTACTATAAGTCCAGAATGTCAAAGTTGATACCTGGGGCAAACGTCACAGTGGTTAAAACAAAGAATAACCCAACATAAAAGTGACTGTCGTTTGGGGCAAAACTCATGTGCGGTGGTTGAACACTATCAAAAAACTGGTCATCAATACTGGAACATGAAAACAATTATAAAAGCAGATCATTCTTGAAAATGTACCATATAAATAAAAACAAAAACAACGTTAAATTATAAATCCGATACTGGACAGTTGAGTAATATATACTGCAATATTTTGGAACTCACGTAGACAGACTTGTGATGAAATTATTGTTTTCCCTTTTTTCCTAGAGGTATGTATTGTTTTGTTATTTCCTTCTCTCCTGGGTTGTTTCTAACACCCTGTATCTGTACATATTGATAATTCACTCTTGATCACATCGTAAAAGGAAGAAATTATTCATTGTGCTATATTTATTTTGGTTTTCACCTCGAGTTTCTTTCTCTCTTCTTGAGAAATGAATATTCATTATAATTCTGCGTTCCCAGTCCGAATGTGCCGTCCAACATATGTATATATATATTTCAACTTGTTTTCAAGTGACTGACGCTATGTTATGTAAGTAAACTGTCAATTTCGTGTGTAACTACAATAGAATGTCCATTTTTTCATTTACTTCTAGACTTCTACTGATGAAGTCAATAAACATTGACGGAATATTGGGAATCATTATTGTTGGATTTGTCATTTGTTCCGTTGAAACAAATTACAGAATCGAACTTTATTTTGAGATCATTACGATATAATTTTTGCAAGGCTTGGTATTCAAATTTAAAATCATTGTATTCGCGTCTCTTGACTATTTTATTAACAGCAGTTTTTGATAAATTGCATTCACTGGCCACAGTTCTCGATTTTTTCTCTGGGTTCAATTGAATTTGGGCCCAGAACATTGATATCGTTGATAGACTTGTTTTTCTTACATACACACAACTCTAGGTTTATTGAATGTATTATTTTCAAGTAGTAGGCCGTGGATAAAAAAGAACATAACAAGAAATGTCATATTATTTGTCACTTCGTTTATTATTGTGTCACAAGAACTTGTCATTAAATACTTTTCTGAGTGATTTCAATTCAACTTATTCGATATGGTAAGATACACAAATGGAGAGAAGAAAGATATGTACGAAGTGTACATAAAACTAGATAGAAATTCGTTCAAAGCACAACAAAGGTATGGTGAATTATATCCTGAAAGAACAACACCAAATATTAAAATGTTTCGACGTTTATCTACAACGTTACTTGCACATAATTCATTCATCAAACCTAGAGGTCATTATGTACGACGAAACGAGCCTATCAATGACATCAATGTTCTGGCCCAAATTCGAATGAATCCAGGAATAGGATCGAGAACTATGGCCAGTGAATGCAATTTATCAAAAAGTGCTGTTAATAAAATACTCAAGAGAGCCGTGCAAAAACTATATCGCAATGATCCTGAGAGAAGGTTGCAATTCTGTAATTGGTTTCAACGGAAGGTGCGGAATAACAACAATTTTGCGCACAATATCATTGGGGGAGACGAAACGACATTAACAAATTCTGGCATGTTCAATCGAAGGAACAGAAATTTTTATGCCACAGAAAATCCTCACTTAATTCACGAAGTTAGACATCAATATCGTTTTTCTTTGAACATATGGTGCGGTTTGTTGAATAATAAATTACTGGGACCCTATTTTATTGACGGCAACCTAACCGGAGCAAAATATGTAGAAATTATAGAAGAAATGTTGGATGATCTTTCATACGGTATCGGCGTAATAGTCCATGGTTCCAACAAGACGGATGTGGTCCACACAACTCAAGAATAGTCACAGACTATCTAAATCGAACTTTCCCGATTCATGGATTGGAACAAGAGGTCCAGTAGCATGGCCTGCCAGATCCCCGGGATTTGAATCCACTGGATTTTTATTTGTGGGGATATCTCAAAAATAAAATTTATGATACTACGAACCCGTCAATAGAGATTCTTCGCGAGAAGATTGAGAATGTATTGGAAGGTATTCAAGGAGACGAAATAAGCAAATGTATAAGAAGTGTGGGTTCCAGAACAGCAAAGTGCATTTTACAAAATGGTGGACATTTCGAACACTAATGGTCATCATTTACTTTCGAATAATCATTTGATTTTTCTTTCATTAAATGATAGTTTCGTTTAATTATTATGAATTAGGTTTTTCACCTCTTGAAATTTGTAAATAATTATTACTTGTTTCTTGCTTTGATTCTGTTACGTTCCATTCAGTTGAAGATGAGTAAGTTGATTTTCTTATCGAAATGTATTGCATGTTGTTAATTAAACTAAAGGTACCTAAATGTAATATAGATCCGACCCAAAGAAATTTGGATAAGGGTCAAAATCTCCTGAAAATCAACTTTGAATGACATTGTGTGATATATCGTTGAATTCAGAGTTGAAAGTTATTTCGAAAAGTGTCATAAAATATGCAGGTCCGTATTGAAAAAAATGAGGTTGAGAATGGCCCAGAGCGTACAAAACGTTGGATACGAAATCTGATTATGTCAAATTGAGGATAATTTACTGTCGAATAAAAAACTCCCGTGACATTTTTTGATAATATTCGAAATAAAGTTGGAAAAAAAGAAAAAGAAAAATGACAGAATTTACTTTTCTCATGATATCTCAATAACCGGCCCTGATAATCCCGATTTGTTTGAACTGCTTGACAATGCTTCTATGAATCAACTTTTCTCCATTTGACCGACCTTCTAACTCTATGGTTTTAAAGTTACCAATACAATCCCATTAAAAAAGTGGCCACTCTGTATATATATATATATATATATATATTTATATATATATATATATATATATATATATATATATATATATATATATATATATATATATATATATATATATATATATATATATATATATATATATATATATATATATATATATATATATATATATATATATATATATATATATAAATATATATATATATATATATATATATATATATATATATAAATATTCATATATATATATATATATATAAATATATATATATATATATATATATATATATATCTAATATATAAAAGTAATAACTGAGATATTAATATATAAACTATTATATGCAATTAATATAAAAAATATGCTCCATGATTGTACAATGATCAACAAAGTAGCAATGCTTCAATTATGTGCCCACGCTATAACTTCAGGTACGTCTACCAAAGCCTTGGGCGGCGTCTTGACAATCCCCAACGGAAGTCTCGCGTCGTGAGAATACTCGACTCGCGTAGGATCGAGACTTGTCAAGCGTGAGCTCGAGGTGGCTCGACCGTTCCATCAACATCAAAGGCGTGATACTTGACTAGCAAGTTCGTACTGTATGGGTTGTTGAGCGGTCTCACGGCGCAAGGGTGCCTGTCGACAGTCGTGGCTACGACGGGAGACCGGTGACTTCGGAGGTAGAGAGTTTATTGGTGGCAAAGTATTGTGTATGTATCTTTTTGGTCCCGAATATCATAGCAACTGACTTGTTGGGATCGATTTCAAATATTGTAGATACCTCCGGAATTGTATTCAAATTACTATTGATATAGTTTACGGCCTTGGCCTAGGCGAGATTTGGGAGACCAAAGGAGAAATATATCTGAGAATCATATGCGTATAAATGGTAGTTGTAGGATTTCAATTTCTCAGTGAAACTGGATGTGTAAATGGTTTGAAACAAAGGCCCTGAAATGCTGCCTTGTGGTACCCCTGAATTTATCTTCTGCCAATTCAAGGATATATCACTTAGAGTATCCTCCTTCCGTCTGTTATATAAATGGGATGGAATAAATATTCTGTTCATATTGGATCACTAAGCTTGCTAAAATTGATAGACAAAAAAAGAATCAATACTATTGTTGTATCACTGAATCCAAAATAGTGCAACATAGAGAGTAGTATTCGGTGATTTATGGTGTCGAATGCTTTCGAGTAGTCTTATAATATTAAAATTGTTACTTTGTTTCCATCGAGAGCACTAATTATATCATCTATTTGAATGAACACAAAAAAGAAACTCTCCATGAATTCGATTACGATCGAACAAAAGTCTTAGCAACTGAAACCAACCCGAAGAAAACCTCCACTCCAACCATTTTGAAATAAATCACGATTTAATAAAAATAACTTAAATACACCATAAACGTCAAAATATTGCCACCAATAACACAAAACGAACAAACCCAACAAACGAACATACCATATAAATAATAGCCAAACCAAGAAGTTACAGAAATAAGAGGTCGGAAGGGTCGAACGTACTCGGCTATCCGATTGATTTCCCCCCTCAGCGCGAAATTCAAACACCTGAACATGTGATGAAAAATTCAAGCTTTTTGTAATTACATCATTATATATGAATATTCGTCTACTAGCCCTATCACAGTTATATAAATTGGAACCATGGGAATTTACATCTGCCCAGCAGATTATTTTGGATCTCCTGAAACATCGTCCATCCAAAGGTCAACATCACCCAGCACAACACCTTCATACAAAAAACTGTGTGTGACCCGTGAGATCAGAAGTTATGGCTGGCAGAGATAACTACTTGAATCTTTTGATTTTCCGTAGTATCATTTCCAAATTCATTCCTAATGAGGTTGGGATACATAACCATCCGAATGTATGAAAAATTGGATTGCTGTTCACTCCTTTCTTGGAAATCATCGTGTCTCCCATTTTCTTTGTGGCTTAGTGGAAGTTTTTGCATACTTCCAGGCAATAACATTCTTTTTGAAACAGCAGAAGATTTGAGACATTTCCTTCTCTTGACACTCAATAACTCAGAAGATCCCTTTATTCATATATATATATATATATATATATTGTAACGAACCTAGGCCGGACCTGTCGCCTCGCGTGTTGCCGTCGACAGCGATGAGATCATCCCCGGAGATGTTCGAGAACAGTCCAGTCGTTCTGCCGCGAAAAACAACGGTCAATATTGGAAACAATTGGAACATGCCGTCGCCAACCGTCCGAATTCGAAACATCGAGAATGCTGTATCGGAGATAAATAGACAGCCCTCAAGAGGGAGTAAACAGTCTGAACGAGCCCATACAATCGAGCTATACAGTGGCGGAGTAGTAATATAAATTAAGTTGTAAATTAAGTGTTAAATAAATTAGTTAAACCAAGTTAAGTTTATTTACGTTACAATTGGTGTCGGAAGTGAGATTTCGAAAATAAACAAATGATCGTGGAGTGGATAGTCAGAAAAATAAATTGATAGACCTTTTTGTACGCCCAAAATAGACAGTGGCCCGGTTTTCGCGAAGTGGACAATTGTGCGTGGAATATAAACTGATACACTCTTCGCGTGAAACAGAAAATAGACAGTGGCCCGGTTTTCCGAAGTGGACAATTGTGCGTGGAATATAAACTGTTACACTCTTCGCGTGAAACAGACAATAGACTGGTGGCCCGTGGAAAAGAATTGCGAAGTGAATTTTAACAAACTGATAAACTTTTCGTGGAAACAGACTGATACCTCGTCAAAGACAAAATGTGTTCAAGAAAAGTGCGTCTTGCGGACTTGAAGGTAGCGGAATTGAAACAGGAATTGGAGGAAAGGGAATTGAAACAACGGGTAAAAGCAAGTACTCAGGAAAGACTTGCAGAAGGACTTATCCAAGAAGGTGAGGACCCCGAAACATTTTATTCAAAGTTCCGGAGGTGATTTGAGTCCGATAATAGAATCCTTGAAAGAAGAGCTGCAACAAAATTCGAGGACTTTGGAAGAGAAGCTTGAAGAAAATTCAAGAAGCCTGGAAGAAAAGGCTAGAAATCTGGAAGAGAAGCTTCAAGAAAATTCTAGAAATTGAAGAAGTTCTAGAAAATCAAGAAGCCTGGAAGAAAATTCTAGAAATCTGAAGAGAAGCTTCTAGAAAATTCAAGAAGCCTGGAAGAAAATGCTAGAAATCTGGAAGAGAAGCTTCAAGAAAATTCTAGAAATCTGAAGAGAAGCTTCAGAAAATTCAAGAAGCCTGGAAGAGAAGTTCCTGGAAACACAGAAGGCCCCAAAAAAGAATTGTGTGGTGTGGCTAATTTTCTAGAAGAAAGAATGGGAACCGTTGAGACAGAGATAGATAAAATTAGGAGCAAATGAACACGGAGGTGGATAAAATCAAAGATGGGGTCGAGGCAGAAATGGACAAAATGAAGGAAACGATCAGTAAGCTGGAAAAACGAATTAATAGTGCGCCTCCACAGAGATGGTTAACGAAAATGCAATTTTGGGACTTGAGTTTGAACTTGGATAAAGTTCAAGAGGGAATAAAAGATGTCAAGGTCATTTCTGAAATAGGAAGCTTTCCATGAAGCCGCCTCAATTTGACGGAAAACTCCATGGGAAAATTACCGCCGACAGTTTGAAGCAGCGCCAAAGCAAATGGATGGAATGCAGGGAAAGAGCTGTAGCACTAACACTTGCATTACGTGGAGAAGGACGAATATTCTACAAACTCTTACCGCCCAAGAACAGGAGGACTGATCAGCTGATTAAACATCTAGAATTACGATATGGCCACGCCCATTTGGAACACGTATACCATCCAGCTGAAAAATCGCTGCCAAAATCGGGCGAATCCTTACAAGAATTGAAACTGACATTGCACGCTTGGTTCGTCTCGCATATCCAGCCATACCGGAAAATGTAATGGAGCGATTAGCGGTTCAGGCATTCTGGATGGACTCCGTGACCAAGAAACCAGACAAGCGTTGATATTAGCTCGTCCAACACATCTCGTAGACGACTGGCACGAGCTTTGAATTTGAGGCAGCAAACAATGCTGCAAAGCCAAAGTAAAGTTCAAACGATTGAGGAAGACTCACAGGAGCCTGCTAACTTGGAAGCTGCCATAAGAAAAGTGATGAAGGAAGTGTTGCCTGAGAAAAGACATATAAGATGCCGGAATTGTCGCAAAATTGGACATGTGCGTAGCAATGTCCAACATTCATCGACCTGATGCAGGAAAACTAAGAAAGGTCGATGAGAAGGGCAATCGTCGGCATGTGTCTGGCAAGCCCCGGTTAACAACGCATATGTCGCATGCTTCAACGACAGAACAAGGGTGTCTTCGTAGACGGTCTCATCAATAACGAGCCTTGCACCATGCTGCTAGATACAGGTGCGACTAGGACATCTCGGGCCTTCCTTTGCCAGAACACCGGAACGGATTGAACTGACAACTTGAAGCTACACAGCAACAGGGGAGCCAGCTACCGTATATGGCGAGCTACCGATTGAAATAATTTTGGGCAACACTAAAGGAAACATCAGGCACTTGTAGCGGACATCGAAGACGATACAATCATCGGAATGGACATCATGAATTCCAGAGGGTTTGAATTGATTTCAAAGACGGCGTCCTACGTGTCAACGGAGAAGAGCTGGTACTTCCATGGGAGAAGTGAAGAGTTGATCCGTGCTGTTGGCTGAAGATGTAAGCGTACCTGAGAGGGCTGAAACCATTCTGGAGGCTCGCCTGACGGGAGTGCGAGCAGTGGAGACGTGGTGATGTTCGAGCCCAAACTTCATGATGAGAAAATTGGACGAGGGATTGCACTAGGGAAGACCTTGTTGCGTGCTGACAAATTTGTGCCGGTAAGGGTCATGAATGTCAATTATTTCCCAGTGACCTTGAAGAAAGGAACAATTTTGGGGCACTGCTCGTCAGTTTCATCCGTGATCCGGGGCGTACGAGGTACGATTAGCCAACCCAACAACTTGCCCACAGAACTAGAGAAATTAGTTGCCATCTCTTCCAAAGACATAAAACCAGCTCAACAGCCCAAACTAAGAGATTTAGTCAAAAGTACCAAGACATCTTCGATACCGGACAAGGAAAAGGGGGCGAACTAATGTGGTCCAGCACAAGATTGATACTGGGGTGCCGACCGATCCGGCAATCAGCAAGAAGACTTCCTCTGCCAAGAAGGCAGAGGCTGACAAAATAGTCAGCGAGATGGGAAAAGAAGGAGTTATCGAACCGTCTGACAGTCCCTGGTCCCTCCAGTCGTACTGGTGAAGAAAAGGATGGATCGACACGCTTTTGTGTAGACTATCGCCAACTTAATAATGTCACGAAGAAGGACAGTTACCTCTCCCGAGAATAGATGACACCTAGACACGTTGGCTGGTTCCACGATTTTCTCGACCCTTGATCTGAAGAGTGGATACTGGCAGTAGAACTCGCTCAGGAAGATCGAGAAAGACTGCTTTACCATCGGCTCAGGATTGTGGCAGTTCACCGTTATGCCATTGGCTCTGTAATGCTCCCGCCACATTCGAAAGATTGATGGAGACAGTGCTGAAAGGACTCTCATGGAACACGTGTCTAGTGTATCTCGACGACATAATTGTGGTCGGCAGATCGTTTGAGGACCACGTGAAAACTTGGAGGAAGTATTCCTGCGACTGAGGAACTCGGATTGAAGCTGAGCCCTAAGAAATGCCATCTGTTCCAATAAGAAGTACGATACCTCGGCCACGTTGTCTCTGGAGAAGGAGTAGCAGTGGATGACCAGAAGATCAAAGCTGTTAAGGATTGGCCCATCCCAAAAGACATTCACCAACTTCGAAGTTTCCTTGGTTTATGCACATCTATCGCCGAATGCTGATTCCAACATCGCTAAACCACTGACCAGGCTCACGGAAGGCCAAACAAAGTTCCAGTGGTCCGAAGAATGTCAAGATTCATTCAGGAAGCTGAAAGGAGCTTTGATCAACGCACCTATACTGAGCTATCCCCTACCCAAAGGGAAATTCATTTTGGATACGGACGCCAGCAACGTGGGACTTGGAGCTGTCCTATCTCAGATCCAGGAGGGACAGGAGAAGGTCATTGGTTATTTCAGCAAGACGCTTAGCAAACCAGAGCGCAATTACTGTGTCACCAGGCGAGAGCTGTTAGCTGTTGTAAAGGGAGTGGAACACTTCTACAAGTACGTGTATGGAAGAAGATTCCTGTTGAGAACTGACCATGCGGAGAAGGTCATTGGTTATTTCAGCAAGACGCTTAGCAAACCAGAGCGCAATTACTGGCACCAGGATCGAGAGACTCCAAGAATTCGATTTCGAGGTCGAACATCGAGCCGGAACTAGCCATAAGAATGCAGATGCCTTGTCGCGAAGACCATGTCCAGATGATTGCTCACATTGCCGACGAGCAGAAGAGAAAGAAGCAACACTTTGTAGAACCGCGGCAATGGATGACAACTGGAATGACAGCAAGATCCAGAAAGACCAAGAGAGAGACCCCGACCTTGGCTTAGTCGTCAGCTGGAAGAAGGGCAATCGAAGACCATCATGGCAGGAAGTCGCAGGTTACTCGCCGGCTGTTAAGTCCTATTGGGCACAATGGAACTCTCTTATTCTGGACAATGGGATCCTGAAACGTGTGTTGGCGGCCGATATTGGTGGGGAAGACAGACGCCAAATAATTGTTCCCAGGAACAGAAGAGAGGAAGTGCTGCGGAAATCCATGATGGAGTCGCCGGAGGACATCTGGGAGTGACGAAGACCCTGCAGAAAGTGAGGCAACGGTTTTACTGGGCCAATTGTCAAGCTGACGTCCAGGACTGGTGCAGGAAGTGCGCTGTATGCGCTGCAGCAATGGACCTCGAATACGACCCAAGGCCCCGATGCGTCAGTACAACGTGGCAGCCCGTTCGAGAGAATCGCCATTGACATCGCCGGCCCGTTTCCCGTATCCGACCACGGGAATAAATACATCCTGTGGCAATGGACTACTTCAGTAAGTGGGCGGAAGCCTATGCCCTGCCCAATCAGGAAGCCATCACCGTCGCCGACGTCTTGGTGAAAGAGTGGATATGTCGATTCGGTATTCCAATGGAGCTGCACTCGGATCAAGGCAGAAATTTCGAATCCAACCTTTTCCAAGAAATATGTCTACTGCTGAACATCCGCAAGACAAGAACCACGGCCCTACATCCGCAGTCCGATGGAATGGTGGAACGGATGAACAGGACGATCAACCGCCACTTGTCCAAGGTTGTCTCTGACCATCAAAGAGACTGGGACCAGTATCTTCATTTGTTCCTGATGGCCTATCGATCCGCAGTACACGAGTCAACCGGTCAAACTCCAGCTAGTATTATAATGGGCCGAGAACTGCGACTGCCTTGTGACCTGAAGTTTGGGATACCGCCAGGACAAGACACTGCGGGAGAGGACTACGTCAGCAAACTTCGGCAGAGAATGGACGACATCCACGAACGAGTCCGGTTGAACATCCAGAGTGCCAGCGAGAAAATGAAGAAGACCTATGACATCAAGGCCGACGCTGGAGGATTTAAGGTTGATGACCTGGTTTGGCTGTACAACCCCAAACGTCGTCGTGGACTATCACCAAAGTTGCGGAACTCGTGGGAAGGCCCGTATAAAATCGTGAAAAGGATAAACGACCTTGTGTACCGAATCCATAAGCCACCCCGAGGGAAACCAAGGGTCGTCCATTTCAACAGGTTGGCCCTTACGCTGGAAACCATGACCAAGTTCGCACCCTCAAGCCACCGGAGGATGATATGACGTTCGAGAAGTTTATGTCCCTTGTATTCAAACGGGCAGAAAGTTCTACATGGGTTACTCAGAGAGGAGTCACGAGACCTTTCGAGGTGCCTGCTGACTACGCACTAGCGCACTGTGTGGCAGAAGATCTTCGAATGTCCAGGGCATTGCCGTAGTGTTCTCCAAGAAATTTGGTCAACTCCAAGCACTGCGGGAGCAGAATCCAGAAGTTGGTGGTGCTAACAGTTGAAGAAAGGCCAGAGAAACATCTACTACCTAGTTACCAAGAGGCATTCCCAAGATAAACCGTCCTATGAAGATGTCTGGAAGAGTCTCACCAAACTAAGAGATACTATGGTGGACCAGAATCTGGCGGATCTAGCAATTCCAAAACTATCCTGTGGTATTGATGGGTTGGACTGGAGAGTCATAAGAAGTATGCTGGAGGCGATATTCAGATCCAGCGGCGTCAGGATTTTGGTTTGCTTTAACCCTCTTCCACGACCGATCATGAAGACCGTGGTGTGTTACTTC
This sequence comes from Gonioctena quinquepunctata, assembly GCA_018342105.1. Classification (NCBI taxonomy): domain Eukaryota; kingdom Metazoa; phylum Arthropoda; class Insecta; order Coleoptera; family Chrysomelidae; genus Gonioctena; species Gonioctena quinquepunctata. The sequence continues at coordinate 94,242 of JAFIRS010003053.1, read as the reverse complement.
CATCGAACTTCACGGTGCAGATATGGGGGGTCATGCAGATATCGTCACACCTCGGATGAAATTTCGGGACGAAATGTCTTTAAGAAGGGGCAATGTAACGAACCTAGGCCGGACCTGTCGCCTCGCGTGTTGCCGTCGACAGCGATGAGATCATCCCCGGAGATGTTCGAGAACAGTCCAGTCGTTCTGCCGCGAAAAACAACGGTCAATATTGGAAACAATTGGAACATGCCGTCGCCAACCGTCCGAATTCGAAACATCGAGAATGCTGTATCGGAGATAAATAGACAGCCCTCAAGAGGGAGTAAACAGTCTGAACGAGCCCATACAATCGAGCTATACAGTGGCGGAGTAGTAATATAAATTAAGTTGTAAATTAAGTGTTAAATAAATTAGTTAAACCAAGTTAAGTTTATTTACGTTACAATATATATATATATATATATATATATATATATTGTTATGTTATGAAAAACCAAGTATATATTTTGAAAGGAAAAAAGAAAACAATTTTATAAAAAACCCACAAAAAAGAATAATTACTTAATAGCTATTAGTTCAAGAGATATTGTTTTTACACAATTTTGAAATTATATTTCGTTTATGAAGCCTCTGTATAATATTTATAGATAAAAATATCCAAATACTATAATACAATCAATTTCATACACTGTCATAATGATTATAACCCATAGTTGTTCAAAAGACAACAAAAAAGGTCTAGATTTACAAAATCATCTTGAATAAAATGTGATCAACAAAATTATAAGCTTGAAACATACAGTATATGAAATTGTATCCAACTAAAAATAGCCAATGGGAGAACAACAAACTTCTTGATGACAATATCCAATCAGGGAACAGTATGGTCAGATTTAAGATTTGAAATTGTGAGAAAATGAGAACGGAAAAGTGTCAGAGACAATTATCACCGAATATTGTACATATTTTATAAGAAAAGAAAAATATTTTTATTTATAAGTTTTGACAAATAACCCCAAACAGTGAAAATGTGACAACTAAAGTGCGCGAGTTCAAAAATTCGAATCATATGGAAAAAAGGAGAGATGGTATCCAGAAGACGTAAAACAAAGCCAAGGGGAGATTTAAAATAATTTTGAAAAGAACGCCACGTTCGGGTTTGAGGAAGAGAAATATTCAATAACTCCATCAATATAAGCAGCAAACGACATTACTTTTTTATATACTCCATGTAACAATATTCCAAAGCTGATTTCTGAATTTGTATGGTTCCTTTTTAGTATTGGAGTTCCTGATAGCAGTGGATTAAAAGGGGATCCAAATTCTGGGTGTGTATTGAACAGCGACAGTTCCAGCGTCAGGTATAAACTTTTCTTGTGCACATCACGAACTGAATAACCTCACAAATAACTCATATCACATCAGAAGAACTTTATTTCATTTGATTTTGAACTATTAAAGAAATTTTCAACCTTCAAGGTAAAAGTGAGGTTGTGTATATTTTTCCATGACTGTTTCTCATGATTATCCATGAAAATTTGTAGATTGACCATAGAATAAATTATTTATCGTAGGCCAGGTTGATTTAAGTTTTCCTGAATAAAGGAAATAATTGCTTTTTGATACTTTCTTGTTTGTTTTCCACAATGATAAGCAATCTCACTTATGAACACTGAATAGATTGAAATTTGACATCAAGTAGTGGCTCAATCGCCTGAACCGGCTATCAGACAAGAGGCGTACCAACTGAGTTTAGCTGTGGTAAGAAAAGTGATAACAATTGGCAGCAACGTGACGAGAAAACAGTGACGTCAGCTAGCAATTATTATTACATTGCAAAAAATAAATAATACTGGGCGAAAATAAATTATCATTTCATAACAATTTGGTTCCCAACTACGAACAGGAATTATTAGCAATCATCATTTTATAATAACAATTTAATTGATAAATCATCATTACATTACAATATATATATATATTTACATATATATATATATATATATTCACATATATATATATATATATATATATATATATATATATACCTATATATATTATATATATACCTATATATATATAATGGAAGGATTATGGAATAGCTCAGAGAATGCTATGTAGACAGTGTTTGGCTCTCGGTCTCATGTAGGTGAAGTGCAGGATGAATAACACTTGGTAGAAACGACAAATCAACGGAGTCAACAAACAGAAGCCAGCCGCTCATTTGTGTTTGTTGACTCCGTTGATTTGTCGTTTTCACCAAGTGTTGTTCATCCTTGCACTTCCACCGTACTGATGAGGGCCGAGGGCCCGAAACACGTGTCTACGGTTAGCACTTTCTCTGAGGCAGTCCATAAATCTTGCATTTGTTTTAACAGTCCCTCGATATTATATATATATATATATATATATATATATATATATATATATATATATATATATATATATATATATATATATATATATAAATATATATATATATATATATATATATATATATATATATATATATATAGATATTGGGGTAAGCAGCAATTAAAAAGTAAAGTCTTTGAGGTTCATCCAAGCTTTCGGAAATGTTCATTTCCATCAGGGAGAAACTTTGTTGAAGTTGGTTCCGAATATGTTAAACATATTCATCCAACATAGTGATACAAAAGAAAAAAAACGTAGATCCAGGAATAAAACGAAGTTCAAAGTTACTACAACCACATTAGCGTTGTTTAAAATTATAGTTATATTAAAATTATAGTTAAGTTTCACTTGTCACACCACATAGAGTAGACCTTTATATTTATATAATTTCAAACAACGCTTAACTATTAACCTACCTTTTATGATTTGGAACCAGTGCATTGTTCCAGTTGCTATACTTCAGAAACCACGTGATGTAACGGAAAATGTTTTATTACAAAATTAGTTTCCTTCAAAAAAGAGTAATGAGCTTTTAAAACTTGAAATCTGACCACCGGGTACGCAGATATAGTTTCAAGAAAAAAAGTTTGGCGGACAGGTTTCAATATGGCGACCAAACAACCATAATCTGGACCATGTGATCAATTTTGTTGGGTGTTCAATAAAGCCCCGCAATAAAACTTAGGGGACATAAAACGGCACACGTGATATGGGGCAGCGCCGCACTACTTGTAAAATGTTTTATATTAGTTTGACCTGTAACTATGTATGTATTATATGAATGTATGTATGTTATCAAATCTTGCAACTCAATTTTCACCCACTTCTAAACGTCGGATTTCTATGAAATTTTGCAGCCGTTTTGAGAATCATGCACGATCATGAATGATCGTTTTCAGTGTTGAAGCGCGAGTCGAATTCTTTATGTCTTTATAACATGCAGTGTTTTATTTGGTACCCAATGAAGAGTATCGAGAGTCATTACTCATAGCTCTAATTGGGAAACTCAAAAATAGGCTTTTATTTCAACATGAACGAAAAATTAAAAAAACATTTTGAAAGTATTTTTTTGAATGTAATTTAAAACGTAGGGTGCTCGGCATTGGTTGCCTTGAAATTTTGACCACTAACTATCTGTGAAGTAAGGGTCTCTTCACAATATCTATCAGATATAGTTCAACGTCCAGCGTGGCTACTGCCGGGGAAGTAGCTGTTTTCTGTTAGATATCATCGAAAAATTTGCTTCATTTTCATCGTAGATTGAGGGAAAAATCATATTTTTCTATTGAGAATGTTTCCGTTTTCAACATGACCATGACCAAGAGGTTATCTTAAACGATGAAAGATAATGACCAAAGTTTGTCTTTCAGTCGCAGATGTTTCCACATCTGATTTTATACATCTTGTTAGGCTGAATGTTACGCTTCCAATAATGGAATATTGCTCAGAAGGAAATGTCACTCTTTACAAAACAAAATGGACTTGAACTGAAGGCCAGTGCAAAATTCGAAATGAACTAAAACATAAGAAGACTGATTAAATGTCATAGGGTAAAATGGAGTACAAAATCACGAATGAATCGATCAGTTTGTGAATGGGGTTAATTGTTTCGATTTCAGAATTATTCTTCTCGAACTGAGAAGACACGAGAAAGAATCGAGGTAACTATGCAATGCCTTAGATTTGAAAAAAATTGTTCGGGCAATTTTCATCAATTATGTCTGTGAAATTGATATTTGATTTCTATTTGACCACAATGAATGGGGATATATAGCATTGTTATTTGTTCGGAAATAAACCTTATGTGATCAAGAGATCTATCATTATGGTATCATAGGACGAATTTTATAGCGTACTGTAGGGTATTACAGAAATGAGTGCTACAGCAAGACATTCACTATGAATTTCAATCGGACTCTTCCATATATGTAACGTAGTCAAGCAAGTCCCATGCAGATTCATGATCGATCCACATACATTGAATTAAAAAAAGACCCACAGCAGAAACGGGAAAATGTGAAGTAATTGTCATACCTGTCCTCGTACCTTATTGATATAGAAACACTCGATGAATTTTAGTGATAACGACCTTTGCAAAAGGACGCTGATCCATAAAAATTCAAAACTTATATAGCAAATAGAAGCACGAAGTCAAAACAATAATCAATACTTAGGCGATAAAGAGTTACGAGAGTCTTCATTCATGGGGCAACAACCCTAGCGCGATGATAATATAATTGAAGTAAACTCCGTACGAAACCATTCAAATGCGTTTTGATATGCCTCATATTCGTATGAAAAAGCAGAACATTCGAAATAATTGGGGCAGTCTCTGAGAAGTAGAAATCCGAGAGTTAGTGTGGGCAGTTCAATTGTTAATTCAGATCATTCATCATTTAGATATAATGTTCTGAGAGCTAGTCTTAATCAGTTATCCATCGAAGTAATGCGGTAGAGATCTGTTCAAGACATTGAAATCATCATTCTATACTGAAAGTTTACATTCAGTCTAATCATTATATAATCAATCAAGTCGAAACTCAAGAATGAACACGTCGAGTATTTGAGTAACTGCAGCATGGTAGCATATTCAGAGGTGCAGGCATAATATCAAACAGAATGAGATATAGCACTAGATATGCCATCCTTCGGAGAGGACATTCAAGCGATTCTGAATTCATAGAAATGCGGCAAAATTTTCGGTTGGGGAGAGTGTACTCACCGGCAACGATGTTGAGCCCTGGTTGCAGAAATAGGCCGACGATGAATAGGGAAATAAATAAAAATGGAAAATCAAGAAGTAAACGTAATTATTGACGAACGCAAGCGTATCCAAAATGAATTGGAAGTTAAAGTGTGTAGAAATCTTTGGAGAGAGATAGAAACCAAATTGGTAATCATTCTTATAACAAGTAGGAATAATTCATCAATCCACTACCGTACTTCGTCATAATTAATGGGGACAGAAGATGTCAGATAGGTTGAAACTATAATGATGGTCCTTATTGGCGTATCACATATTCCAATCGGATTGCATTTCTTTCATTGAATTTCGAGATGAAAAATCAATGTATGTTTCTTCTGAAGCGGTGAAAAGTTGGGTAAGATGCAAATTGAATCACCTACTCATCAAAATACGAGTGTGGAAGGTGATCTAGGAGCTTGGATTTCCTTCGCCTGTACCCAAGAGGAGTTTTGTAAAATTGTCGTTGTAATGAAAGTCATTAGCAATATTGAGACGCACGTTATTGAGGTTTTATCGCCTAATCCTTCAATGAAGTCAGGGATTCAATTATTCATCTTCTTAAGAACTTTTATATTGGCCTCCAACTTGACTCACTTCTTCACGTTGTACAGCCTTCCCACATGTCTCTTGCAATTTTTCCAAACACTCCGTATCACGACACGACAAGTATGCCGTCCTTCAGAGAAAACGTTGAGCCGATGGTCCAGAGTTCATGGATGTGTGTGCTGATCAGCGGTGGTGTTAAGCCCCGGTAGCAGGGATAACTATCTAACCAACTAGCAAAAACTACCACGTTCCTCATTTTTCCCAAAATATATGCGGCATTCGTTGGTTTCAGAAGAGAATTGACTCTCTTATTGAATCAATATGAATGAAAAATCAGTACTGTATTCATTCGAATACTTGTATACAATATTTGCTGAAGTTCATGTTCTCCAAAACGTATGATATAATACAGGGAGTAATATAGGGTGAATAAAGGGTTGTTCACTCGTTTTCTGGCCGATTTTGAAGTCTACTCCACAAATTTGACAGGTATGAATATCCATTTCTTTGGTTTTCCTACAAATAGTGAATCTATTTTTCAACAATGTCGAACATGCCAGATTTCATAAGTTGAGGCATTATCTGACTGGTAGATTTGAAGGACTGATGCGCAGGTAACATAAGCAGATGTACCCTATAGCAACTAGGCGAATTCACGTCAAACAAAATTTGAGAGATCTGATGTCCCTAACCTCTCCTTGGTTTGAGTCTTTGTGTAGCCAAAGGTGTGTCACAAGCTCGTCAGTGTTCGGAGAGAAATCATCATGAATCTGATATTTCAGACATTCATTAAACTCATGTTTCAGACATTCAATACATTTTGGTCGAAGAAAATGAATTGAAGATCTAGTTCCGGTATGGCTTCAGCCGGGAAAGTAGTTGCTTTCCGTTAGATATAACGAAAATAACTTTATAATTGTCGTAGACTCTTCAAGTTTCAGAAAATTATTTCTATTCAATAGCGAATGTGTCTTTTTTAACATAAAAATACTCTTGAATGAGTTGAATAACACAGGAAAAGAATCCAAAGAAGCGTTTCGAAATGTATTATGTTTTCATATAGCATCATATATGTTATCTTGCCATAAAGCAAATATTGATGACCGAACAAATCACTTTCAACGAAGCATTCAGTATACCCACTCAAAGTAATATGTCAAATTTCAACAATTGATAATTAAAGCCAAAACTGTATCATTTCCTTGACGATATTTTCTGTATATACTAAATTCTAAAACACAGTAACCTATCGGAGCAAGTTAACAGATTTGCCTTTCAAGAACAGAAAAATTATGATTGTTATTTCAATGAGGAGATAAATCCTGAAAAAAAAAGCGAAACCAAATCTGGCGATGATTATAGTAGCAGTACTTTCTTCGAATTTCAAGCAATTGACAGAAAATTGATGAACCGAAATTTCCTCAAGAGGTATTCATTCGCAATTGCATGAAAGCCCAATTCTCCCAGAGGAGCACTACGTTGCACCAGCTATATCAGGAGGTTCTGGGTCTGATTTCAAAATGATATATTCTCCACGCAGATGCTATTGATAATGGAAATCTCATAATAAAAACAGGAATGATAATGTCTGCCCCGCCGTTGTCGCTTTTTTTTATCATTATTATCATTCCACATGGAAAAGAAAGTTATAGCTATGTATTATCTGAATCTTCTGACTGTAATCATTGAAACTGATGTATCATCAGAAGAGACCATTTTTCGAAAAATGAATTATAAAAAGGATGTTCGTTTAGAAAACCTCCACTTTCGCATCATTTAGAAATAAACAAACATACCAGAATAAATTTGCTTCCATTGTGATAGATAACGCCTCAAACACATAGAAAAATGATGAAGAGGAAAATATTCTCAAATCAATATTTAATAGATGTAGTTGAAGCCACCCTGCACATTGCACTAAATCTGATAGCTATTGTGAAAGGACCCCACAAAAAAAAATTAAGATGAAAATTTGCATATTTATTCGGTTATTTATTTGATTTTCTATTTCTCTCAAAGAATAATGTCATCGATGCATTTCTGTCGATAGAGATATATTCCATCAGGAAGACCGGTACAATTGGGAAACTCATTTTCTAGAAGCATTTCCACTTTGATTTGTTGAAAATATAAACAGGATGTTCATAAAATCAGATGTGGAATCATCTGCGACTGAAAGATAAACTTTAGTCACTATCTTCCATCGTCAAGATAACCTCTTGTGGGGTATTCATGTTGAAAAGAGAAACATTCTCAATTGAATATTAATAGAGAGATTTTTCTGTGAATTGAAAAATCCACGATTAAAATGAAGTTATTTTTTGTGAATGTCTAACAGAAAACAACTATTTCCCCGGCTAAAGCCACGCTGGACATTGAACTACATCTGATAGATATTCTGAAAAGGCCCTAACTCAAAAGAAAAAATCTGAAATTGAAAATTTGCATTTTCATTCAGATAGTTATTTTTTGAAATGATTCTAACTTTTCCCATCTTTGCAAAGTGAGATTGCTTCTTGAAAATGTGTTTCCCATTTCTTTCGGTCTTCCTGATGATCGTGGAAGCGTGAAATAGATTTTCGTCGACAAAAATGTATTGAAGACCTAGTGAATGCGATGTCTCTCCTGCGTCAATGTTACGAATGGTTTCTAGTGAGTACTCTCTTTTTGAAAACATTCTTCTTCATCTCATCCATCAATATGAGTTCTTAATTATGACTGGAATAAAAAATCAAATAACTATCTGAATGAAATTGCGAGTTTTTTATTTCAGATTTTTTCTTTAGAGTAAGGGTCCTTTCAGAATATCTATCAGATGTAGTTCAATGTCCAGCGTGGGTTGAGCCGGGAAGTAGTTTTGTCTGTTGGACATTCAACAAAAATACATCATTTTTCACGTGGATTTTTCAATTCACAGGAAAGTCTTTCCGTTCAATATTCAGTTGAGAATGCTTTCCTTCTCAATATTGAAATAATCCAGATATTCAGGCGATAGCAACCTCTCAGAATTATGATTTCGAAAATTATTCCTCCAGTATGTAGATCCCCTGGAATGTAACCATCGGAAAAAATTCTATTTTGAAGTGTAGTCAGCATGATGCCTTCCGAGTCCCTTCCTAATCATACTATGTGTGTTTTATTTCCGCCACACTTCCCATTAAGATATGTGGGATGGTGAGGTTCAGGACCACTTTCATAGCGGCCGTTTGGGCAGGTTATCATTGCACTCATTTGGCCCACAAGGGGTAATCTTTGTAACTCAGGGGAATTGATTATTTTACTAGTCAGATTATTCATTCCACCCCATGCCACTACCCCATAGGTAACGATATTTGTCTCACTAGTGCTGTAAACATTCACTGCAGTTATTTGATCACATCCACAGTTTTTTTTCTGGGGGGTTTTGCACACCATCAGAGCTTTATTGGCTTCTTCTTCTTCATGCTAGTTCATCTATTCTGATTCTCAAAATCTCAAACCTGTCTGCTGCGATTATGACTGTGTCATCGGCGTGTCCTTGGTAGGAACATACTGAGCTCAGTCAGAACGCAAGCCCTGTTTTTGTTGCTGCTATCTTCGTAGAAAGCCACCCAGTCGTCGTGCGATCTACACTTTGCTCTTATGACCGCTTCATGTGGAGTGCTGTTGAAACATCTAATATGTACAAAATATCACATATCACGGTTTCCTGAGTTTTTCGTGCATTTTGCATTTCATTTGTCAGATAGTGCGGTCTCCGTGGATTTTCCCGCCGGACAATCATGATGACCGTGGTGCAGTGACACCCCTTCCAAAATTTCCGTTCTGATATAATCAATTGGTAATTGGTTATCCATATTCAAAAGCCCATCCCACATCAAGCAGAAAATAGGTTATTTCCTATATTCACTAGTGAGAAAACGCAACATCGTCAAAAACATTGAATTTTTAGGGGTGGGTGTTCAGAATATATGATTCAAACATTGTTTTTATATCATATCGTATGTACACTCCAAAAGAATAGAAATATAAAATATTTCTGCCTCAATTAGTAAACAATATTTTTCGGAACTGCATTATGTAATGAATGGTTATTTTCTACAATAATTATGTAATGGTATATATTTCTGTCAATTTGAATTTCTGGAGGAAAAGAAATTCATTTTTCTTTTCGGAAAACTGCGTTCGCTCTTACCTTTTATCAGCCTATTTAACAAGCTTCATTTCTTTTAGAACGATATAACTTCAATAATTTAAATTTTTTTCATTGAGCAAGTTCGTACTAGCTCATTGTCCTGTATACTAGAAACTTATATATGGATGGTATTGAGTCCCGTATTATGCCTTCATAAATACTAATTTGGAAGCATGCAAAAGTTATGTTTAGACCTCTGGCATTACGAATTCATATTTCGCATGGCGAATTCCTTTGAATTTTGGTTATTTTCATTCGAAAACTATTTTCAATTGAATAATCAAGAATGTCTAAAAATTTTGTGACAATGAGCTGAAAATATCGATATAAGGATCATTCTGAAGGTAGAATGAGTTTTCAAAATCCTAGTCCCTCTTTTCAGTTCGAGAAAACCGCAATAGAAATCAGTGTGTGAAAATCTGTTTTCACTTGAAGCGAATCATCGAAATTATCAGGGAATGTTATGATACAGGGTGATTCAAAAGTACTTCAACAAACTTCAGGAGGAGATTCCTCACAATATTCTAATATGAATTGTCCCAATCAATATATGTCCGGAAACGCTTCGCTTCCAAGATACAGGGTGTTGAAGTTTTATTTTTATTTTCGTTTTTTTCTTATAACTTTCGAAACACTAATCTTAATTAAACGGAAATTGGTATTGAGAGGTTTTTTGAGTTGTCGAATTTGAACCTGATGTTATCATTGCTTTTACTCGTAGGGGTGCCACCTACACGCCTTTTCCTTTATTGAAAATCAATAACTTTTCTGAGCGTACTTCTAGCACATTTTACAGTAGAAACATCAATTTCTCTATCATATCTACGTAAGGGAGCTCTCCTTGTTACAAGTCGCTATAAGCAACCGTTTTCCAGATATTTGGACTTGAAAATTTCAAGTCGATGCGTGTTGAAGTTATTACCATTATTTTGCATTTTTCACAAGAATGCTTAGGAAATGAATTTGACGTTTAGGTAAGTAGTTCCGTTTTTTTCTCAAGGGGTGCCACCTATTCTTTTCTTTTTACTCGTTGAAATAGATATTTTTGTATCAAGGTTGCAAAATCTGTATTTGTTTTAATGAAATTTGCAAGAAATATCAACATTTTATTTCAAGAAATTTTGAATATGTAAAATAAATAAAAGAAACTAAATTGTATTCAAATAAATTGTTCAAAGTGTCCACCTTCAGCGAAGATACAGGCATTCAGTCTTCTAGTCATTGAATCTCGTACCCGCTCAAAAATTATTGGTGTGTTTCTTTTTGTTTCACAGGCGTCTACTATTCGGTTTCTTAGATTTTCCTTGTTCGCTACTGGAGTTTTATAAACTTGTGACTTCGAATGTCCCCAAAAATAAATATCTAGCGGGTTTAGATCTGGGGACCTTGGTGCCCACGCCTGGTTAAGTTCTTCTACATCCCTACCGATCCATCGATTTGGATAGATAGTATTGAGGAATTATCTGGCTACAACGCTAGAATGGGCCAGAGCTCCGTCATGCATAAACCACATGCTGATACGATTTTCTAATGGTACATTCTGAAGTAGTCCCGGGAATTCATTTTCTAAAAAGTCTCTGTAAGTTGCGCCATTCAGTCGGAACGGAGAAAACAGAAAGACCTATTGAGTAATTATCAATTATTACCGCCCATACATTTATAGAAAATTTTGACTGATAATGTCTTCCACTAACTGCGTGCGGATTTTCCAGAGCCCAAACATGGTTGTTATGAAAGTTTGAAATAGCATTCCGGGAGAAGTTTGCCTCGTCCGTGAAGAGTACATATCTTCGAAGTCTCGTGGCAAATTGTTGATCGTGGATAATTCTCCAAACTGTGGACCGAGTAGAATTGAGAGCTTCAGCAATCATTCTTGTACTTGTTTCTGGATTCTCCTCGAAAGCGTTCAAAACAGCTTCTTTCAATTCTGGGATTCGGACTGCTCATGGTCTTCCAATAATATCAGCTGCCCTCTTAAAGCCACCTGTTTCTGCCAAACGACGGTGGAGACTGGTGAATGTTGGAGCTGAAGGCAGTACTCGCTTCGCTTCGCAAGCATTCCCATTCGCCAGGCCATAAACGAAATGCAGATCGGCTAAATGATCATTATTGTTTAAATAATACATTTTTTCAAAATTAGTGTTTCAAAACTTACAGAAACTTTAACAAAACAACAAAACGTTTAACTGTCACATAATATATGATTACCAAAACTACTCACTCAAACGTCAAATTGATTTCCCAAGCATTCTTGTGAAAAATTCAAAATGATGGTAATAACTTCAATACGCATCGATTATCAAATAATCGACTTGAAAATTTCAAGTCCCGATATCTAGAAAACGGTTGCTTATAGCGAAGATTTTTTACGGAGATTTTTTACGGAGATATTATGGAGAAATTGATTTTTTTACTGAAATATGTGCTAGAAGTACGCTAAAAAAAGTTATGAATCTTCAAAAAAAAAGAAGACGTATAAGTGGCGCTCCCTACAAGTAAGAGCAATACACCCTGTATCTTGGAAACGAAGCGTTTCCGGACATATATTTATTCGAACAATTCATATAAGAATTTTGTGAGGAATCACCACCTGAAGTTTGTCGAAGTACTTTTGAATCACCCTGTATACCACATTTTCTCTCATCATAAACTCTTGGAATTCAAATGAAGGGTTCTTGACACTTTTTTGGGGTCATAATCTTCCACAACCTGGAAACAAAAAAACAAAATAAAATGGATCATGGAATATAAAAGTGTAGAAGGCAAGAACTTACTTTGACTTGTTACTGCGTTCACCAAATGATTTTTCACGAATGAAAAAATATTCAGTTGGTCCTATAACTTGTCGGATTCTGAGTTTTACCTATTAGAAAAAATTATTCGATTTATTTTGATCCTTTTAATTTTGTTTTTAGATTTTGAACGGTTATTATCCAAAAAGCGTGTCAAAAATTAGTATTCCTCCACAAAAATAAGCTTCAATCAAATAAAGAGGTTAGAGAGACTAATTCCTGTGCAACCCAGGAATCGTGATGTTGCCATTTTAGGAGGTCACAATTCATTTGATGGATACTGATGGTGACATCACACAAATATGAATACGACCTTAGCGCCAGTGACATATGGTGGAAAAGTTACTATTACATATATATATATATATATATATATTTATTTGCTTCTATACAGTCCCGTTTCGATAAATACTGCTTACGAATCCAAACCAAATCCAACGAGATGTATTTGGTATATAATGCCATGCATTTTACCGATGAATACCCACCCGAAATTTGGCAGCAGCGCCGTTTATGTATTGACGAAGTTTTAGCAGCAATATGGTTCAATTGTCGATATATTGTAATTTTGGATTGTTTGAGGATACTTTTATTTCACGAAAAATGATATTTGAAGGACCAGTTTGTTGACAGCTTTTTTCACTTTATCCTTAAAGATTTTCCTACAAATAAAAAACTGAGCAATAAACAATTATTTCAAATGGATATTTTTATAGTTTAGTTTTTTACAAGCTACCATTTAACTTGCTTCGTTTATATATCTGTCCTCCCGGTTCAAAATTTGTAAGTGAATTTTGACACCCTTCTAGTCGTTCAATTAACTTTATATTTGGAGAATGTTCATAATTCTGGTAGAATTTTCATTGGAGAAAAAACAGAATGGCAGCCCCAACATGGCATGCGAATTATGTGATTATGGTCCGATTCTATTCACAATTGGAATGTGGGAGTTTTTGAGGTCGGAGATTATGATTTTTTTTCAAAAAAAATTCAATATGACGGCTGGAAGCTGACGCACGACTTTCGTGATTATGGTCCGACTTCATTGAAAATTGGTATGTGTGGGTTTTTGGGATCGGAGACTATGCATTTTCAGGTAAAATTCTTATATTCAAGATGACGGCTCCAAGATGGGTGGATAATTTTTGTAATTATGGACAAGTTCTTTTCAAAATTGGTATGTGAATGTTCTTAGGATTGAAGATGACGGATGAGTTTTGTGATTATGGTCCGATCCTATCCAAAATGGATGTGTGAGGGTTTTTATGGTCGGAGATTATTATAATTTTTTTGTCAAAATTCATAAATTCAAGAAGGCGGGGAAGTTTTGCGATCATGGTCCGATTCTATTAGAAATTGGTGTGTGGGGATGTTTGGGGAGGAGATTAGGAGTTTTTTTTTTATTCGTAAATTCAAGATGATGGACATGTTTTGTGATTAAGGTCCGATTCTATTCAAAGTTGCTATGTGGGGGTTTTCGAGGTCGGAGATAAGGATTATTTCAAAATTCACAAATTCAAGATGTCGGACGAGTTTTGTAATCAGGTTGGGACATGAATTTTTTTTATTGAATATTTCGAATATGGGTATTCGATTTTTTTTCCTACGTTTCACGATTCTCTATCACCTTGGAGAGGAAGCGTGACGTCACAGTACTGTTGGTGTCTTTGATCCTCTCTTCTGCAGTAGGCAGCGAGCACGTGTTGCTGCCGCTAATATTGCGAAGTGTAACAAAATCTTAGGAACACCCTGTAAGAAGATATCGCGGCTTCCAAAGAGAATTCCCAGTATCCTAAGGGCTCTTTGAAGGGGGCATAAACCGTTAAATTCATTGAAAGATTTCAACAATAGCAGTTTTCAGAAACATTGCCATCTGTGGCACAGGACTAGGAAGAAAAGAGCCAAAGGCAAGAATTAGTATGTTTCGTGAAATTGTCACATCTGCAAGCTATCGTGACCATTTCGGGAGCAAATAAAAATTCCAAGGTGGGGTCCAATTTGGTATGACGAAAAACTTAGAAAAACAAACCCCTTGTAAAACAATTCGTATTGTTTCGTCACGTACGAATCGAACCTTCGCAGAATGGGAATTTCACTGAGGAAAGTCGTATTGCTAGCCCAAAAGTGACCATTTGTAATCAATTTCTATGCGACGGGAAAATTGTCTGATTTCATTGACGAAATGAATTAGCACTCACATTAATAATTATTTGTATGTACATTAAGGGCTTAATAGGCTGCAACGAGTTGGGTTTGGGAGAATTTTTGTTCGCTTTCCCTTCCAAATGAAAAACCGAAACTCTAGTTGTACAGGGCGTTCACTTTAAGCAGTCTAAAGGAGAGAATTATTGTTAGAACACGAAAGAGTCGAATTGAGAATTCCATAAGTTCAAAGTCGTACCGCGCGAGTAATGGGGAGGCGCCACCTCTCGGATGACAAATATTCCGTGATATCCCCACCTACGTCTGAGATTCGGATTGGTCGACAGAGGCATAACAAATTGGTTTATGATTTTTCAAAATACCACCCCATTGGTTCGGTAATTATACCAACACGATTTGATCAGACTAGGGGTGGAATTTTCTTTTATTGCCAAGCAAAATTTTGCTGTAGTAGGGTTTTCAGAGGAAATCTAGTAGTTGAAATTGGACGAGGTAAATCCTTGCAGAACAATAGTCAGTTGGTGTTTCATCGTTGCTCGAGTTAGTTGACTCATCAGAAATTGTAGACAAGTCAATAAGTTCCTTTCTTCGGTCGACTAGAGAACAGTCAAAGCTACGGGCGAATTAGCGTCGACTCGTCGGGTTCAGATAATTTCCAAATTTCGCTCACCGGTAACTGTGGAATTCTTGGTTCGAAGTAGAATTGTTCGACTGTTGAAGTAATTGAGCTTCGTGAGATTTAATTTAATAACCTATTGGTTATAGAGTGTCATTCAATCAACTTAGTTTGCTCACCAGTCCACTCGATTTGTTTAATGTGTTAAAGTTTCTTTATCTGGTTTTCATTCCATACATTTCATTCACGTATTTATTCGCTCACCAAAAATTACTCCCAAATAAAAGCCATCTTTAGAATCAGTGTTTTATGGGGTATACTGGGGAATTGGGAAAGTGTGCTCCAAGGTTAGGCGTGGACGCCGAACACACCATCCGTATCCGTGGATACCGAGAAACGTCTTATTCCTGGGGAGAGGATTAACGAACTCAAAGGTAGGTGTCCCATATATGTGCTATCACACGTTCCTAGTATACGCTGAGATAATCACCTGTCGTCCTTTTGAAGCGAAGTGGCATATTTCGCAGGAACTCTGGCAGTTCCAAGTTTGTTTGGGCCGCCCGTTATCTTTCAAATGAACTCACATTAGGGCAAACCGACAGTGAGTTACTCAATAAAGTAAATCAAAACACAACGGGGGGTGACAAAAGGGGTGTGTTATAGAAGTGTTCATTATTCGCGTCGTTATTTTTAATTTTGATCTATAGAATAGAAATCGAAACAATTCACACTCTCAATTGGAGAGAGATGTGCAAATCAGTACATACACTCGAAAAAATCTTATTGTGATTGCAGAAAAAAGTTTATAAACTGATTTGCCTACTACCAGTCAGTATAATAGTAAGAAATTCCACAGCATTGCTCTTTTTATATCAGCAACTTCACAATGGAAAATATCAAAGGAATCTTGAAAAAACATATAATCTGAACAAATTCTATACATGGATGAGAATCGAGTAAGTTAGAATGAGGTGTGTGAAGGTAAAAAAAAATGTGTCTCTCACTGGCAATCGAAAAACATGTATATCAATGAGAGATAGCAATGAGGACAATCAAGTTTGTTATTGGGTGATTTGTATAGAAAAACTACACCACTAATAGTACGGCGAGAAACCAATGAGGAGATTTCAAATCTGCTTGATAGTGTTAATTGAGGTAATCCTCTAACTGGATAAATACCATCGGTCTTATACCAAAGGCGTTCGATAATTTTTTGCTGAATATTTTCAATGTTATTTGCATGAATATCAATATTCATACTGTAATTTTCAAAATGCCTAGTCAAAAACGAGTTACGTTGGTGTTTGGGCCTGGTTGTGAGAATTCAACAAGAAATACCGAAAAAATAATTTTTTTGCGTGCCCTTCCAAGAAAAAATTGAAGAAGTGGTTTTGGGTTGCTCGTCGCGAGTAAATACCAATAAAAACACAATTGTTCTGATGCTACGATAATTTCACTTTGAAGGATGATACATACGATATTCATTAACGGGTACTGCAAGAAAATTGAAAAAAGATGTTCTCCCCACATTTTCAATGAGCATTTACAATGAGCAGCTTGATGCAAATTTGAGGCTGTTTCTCGACCATATCGCAACTCATGCCTCAATGAACAGTCGTTCTGAGACCTACCCAAAAGTTCCGCTAATTCACACAATTTTTGTTTCAAAACAGTGCTCGCAAAAATAATAAATTCATCAGCGGAAGTTTGATTGGATTTTTCAATTCCATCACGATTTGCTCAATTGACAAACGCATCATTTCAGGCTCTTTGATATCATTATAATATCGAGTGAACTGTACGTTAATTCATTTTTCCAGAGCTGTCCCTGAAAATTCGCGTGAAAAGTATTTTTTCGCAGCATTTGTGTAAGGCGCAGAAACAACAGCAGGATTGTGGGATTCAGATAGTAATTTGATGAATTTTGTTGTTGTTTCTACTGTGGATAAAACAGATTTTTTCCAATAGTACAGCACTTCGGTGACAGCAGGTTCTTCGTTCTGGTGATATAACCACATTAAAAAAGCTATCGCATGTTTACAACCCCCTGAAAACAAAAAAAAAGTGCTGCTGCTTGGGAAATGTTACGAAAGTTACTGACAAGTTTTATGAATTCTCAGGTGGTTTCCGAAAGCGTAAAAAAAGAGTAGTGCAATGAATGTCTAGTTGTGAATTCCAAAAATTACGTTAATAAATGAATATGAATGTACACTCCACGAATATTGAAAATCTAATTTTTTATGAACTCTTGTATAGTTCTATCACAAATGAACATGTATTTTCCCAATGAATATATCTATAAATATCCTGGTTCTCTTGATTATAATAATATTATGCCCATTACTATCGATTCGTCTCATATATTCACCTTCCGTAGCTGCACAATCCAAACAGGAAACATTTTGAATGACATCTTCTTCATCGCCTATAATTTCTACACGATGCATGTGGCCGGTCCGAGTCCCAACAGTATCGAGACGTCATGCTATCAAAATTAACATTTCGAGAAGTCGTAGAATTTATCGATTTTTAAAGTGATTTTTATCAAAAAATTGAAGGCGGAAATTTTTTTTTTTCAACGGTTATTATTGATTTTAGTGACCAATCTCTGTGATGAAAGTGGTTATATACTGATTTTTCACATCATGTCCCAACATAATTATGGCCCGATTCGATTCAAAATTAGTATGTCGGGGTTTTTGGGGTGGAAGATTATGGATTCAACCGAAGATTATTGATTTTTAGTTAAAATTCATAAACTGAAGATGGCAACTCCAAGATGGCGGATGAGTTAATCTCAAGATGGTCTCCACGTTGGAGGACTGGATAGCTCAGAAGAAAGGAAGGAAGGCAAAAAAGGCCTCATAATAACGATGAAAAATGCTTAGATTATTATGGCGTACTTGAGTACTATAAAGCACAAAATAATCAATAAAAAGCCTTTCTAAAGAAAATCCTTAATTCAAATGCTCTAAAACGTTAGAAATAATTGTTTTGGATGTGTGACGTAGGTTTTTCCGTGAGTTATTGATTCAAAAGCTTGTCGCGCAAAGTTTTCAGTTCGAATACAAAAGCGACAAGCTTTTGAATCTATAAAATACGTCACACATCCAAAGCAATTACTTCAACTTTTTAGTGCATTTGTATAAAAGCTTGTCCTCAAAAAGGTTTTTTAATGATTATTTAATTTTCTGTCGGTTAAAAATGAATCCTATAAACTAAAACAGAAACATCCTTCAACCAAAACTTATACGTAAAAAAAAGCGTGAGGAAAGAAAGGAAGTGTGTTCTAATAGAAAATTTTAGTTTGGACACAGAAGAGTTTTAAAATGCTTTTTGAAAATATTGGTAGGATAGTAAAAATGTCTAAATGAATATTACATACGAAATTATAAGAATTCATTGATCTCATCAAAAGAGAGTTATTGTAGTAATTGCTATTGAAAGCTCTCATGTGGAAAATTGGTCTATTCCTTGTTATGTAGGTACTGCAATTAATTGACAACTCAGAGATTATATGGTTAGCGTAGACAAAAAGCATATCGGAAAATTTCCACCGGATGAATAATCGTTCGAATTTGTAAATTCTGAGGTTCCCATCATAACATTCGAAATGCCGATGGCAAAAATATATGTAGTATAGATGTTGGCAATTATTTTCTGGACATAGTCGTTATGTAAGATGTATTTGTCATGAACAAAGTTCCATATAATGCAATTGAATTTCAATATAGGTATTACCATAAAGGTATACATTTTTACAATATAGAGATGACTTTTGAATTCAATCCTTTGGTATTTCTCAGGTCGAAGCCGACAGCTTTTAAACGACAGTTTTCTATCCAGGATGACCCCTAGGTCCTTTACTCCATCTTCAGATTAGAGTATCTGTTTATTTATGTGAAGATTCGTTGTCGAAGGAGTTGAACACCTTGATAAGAGAATTTAGGAACATTTCTGTATATTGAGAAAGAGCCTATTAGTTGTGGAGTGTTTTGGAAAATGATTCAGATCATTCTGAAGTTCTGAGTAGTCCACGTTGTCCTTGATTCCTTTGTAAATTTTCAGATCATCCACGTATAATGATATTTTAGGTGCCATTCAACATTATTCTATGTCACTTAGAAAAATAATGATTAGTGAGGGACCTCGGTGTGATCCTTGTGGTACACCCGAGGTTATCAAAGTTTCATGCAATTGAGAGTTATTCAAGGCGATATATTGATATCTGTCAGGAATATAAGAGTTTAGAAACCTTATTAGATTGCCATATACACCAATATTACCAAGTTTCGTCATCATAGTTGAATAATATACTTTATCGAATGCCTTGGAACAGTCGGTGTACACCGCACACATTGACACTCCATGTTCCATGGAAATGTGAATATCTTGCACAAACGGAAACAGCTTAGTAGTAACACTTCTCTTCTTGTTGAAGTGTAATGTTATGAGTTTACAAATTTTATTCCATATTAGTAGGAAAAAGTGTGATGCAAATAATTGAACTGACACAAAAACATAGGATGTCAGTTGAAAAACCAATGAAAAACCTTTTTAAAGACAAGCTTTTATTTGAGCCGTGTACTGAAACGTATAAAATAAGTTTAATTCATCGCTGGCAATTTTTTTGTTGTTGAATTATTTGGTTTCAAAAAGTTTGTTGCACGGAGTGTTCATAAAAGTAGGTACCTATCAATTTGATTGGCGGTGATTGGTTGGTGAGTGAGAACTTGTCAAAGTATTCATAAAAGTAGGTACAATGATTGGTTGGTAAGTAACAACCCTTCGAAGTACTAATTTTATTGCAATTCGCGCGACAAGCTCTTTGGAACCAAATAATTCAACAAAAAATAATTGAATAATTGCCAGCGATGACTCAAATTTATTTTATACGTTTTAGTACACAGCACAAATGAAACCTTGTCTTCAAAATTTTGTTTTTTTTATTTTATTTTTTGATTTTTAGTTGGTTTGCCTTAATCATTTCATTTCTAATAGGGCATCGTTATTACAAGGTCTCTTCCCTGTGAGTTTTGAGATGGAAGAAATCATGATCTCTGACCCCAGAAACTCCCACACCAAATATGACTAGAGTCTGACCACATACTAATTTTGAATAAAATATGACCATGATCAGTAAACTCGTCCACCATCTGGGGCCGCCATCTTGAATAATGAATTTCGACAAACAATTGATTATCTTCGACACCGAAAACCCCAGCATACCCATTTTGAATCGAATCGGACCATAATCACAAAACTCATCCTCCATCTTGGGGCCGTCACCTTGAATTCATGAATTTCGACGAAAAGTTCATAATTTCCGACCACGAAAACCCCGCATACCAATGTTGATGCGAATCGGACCATATTCACAAAACTCGCCTCCATCTTGGGGCCTTCACCTTGAATTCATGAATTTCGACGAAAATTTCATAATCTCCGACCTCGAAAACCCCCACATACAAATTTTAAATCGACTCGGACCATAATCACAAAACTCGTTCGCCATCTTGTAGCCGCCAATTCGAGTCTTTGAATTTTGACAAAAAATGCATAATCTCCCACCCCGAAAACCCTCACATACCAATTCTGAATCAAATCGAAACATAATTACAAAACTCGTTCTGCATCTTAGGGCCGCCATTTCGAATTTATGAATTTTGACAAATTTTTTATAATTTCTGATCACGAAATGCCCCATATACCAATTTTGAATCAAATTGGAACATAATCACAAAACTTGTCCGCTATCTTGGAGCCGCCATCTCGATTTCATGAATTTTGACAAAAAAGTCATAATTTCCGACCCCGATAACCCACACATACCAATTTTGAATCGACTCGGATCATAATCACAAAACTTGTCCACCATCTTGAAGCCGCCATTTCTATTTATGAATTTTGACAAAAAATTCAAAATCTCCGACACCGAAAATCCTCACATACCAATTTTTAATTGAATTGGACCATAATTACAAATATTGTCAGCCATCATGGAGCCGCTATTTTGTTTTTTCTCAAACAAAAATTCCATAATGCATTGTCACCGGAATTATGAGCACCTACCAAGTCGGTCAAAATTCATTTGCAGGATTTGAACCAAACTAACAAACGAACGAACTAACTAACTAACTAACTAACTAACGAGTGAAACTAAATAAAATCACTGAATATACCAAAATGATTTTTTTTTATTCGGCGACTGAATTGGACAAAAGTCAGAATTGAATGAAAGTATTTGGCG
The DNA here is from genome assembly GCA_018342105.1 of Gonioctena quinquepunctata. Taxonomy (NCBI): domain Eukaryota; kingdom Metazoa; phylum Arthropoda; class Insecta; order Coleoptera; family Chrysomelidae; genus Gonioctena; species Gonioctena quinquepunctata. Next base: position 72,558 of record JAFIRS010003053.1, on the reverse strand, counting down.
AGTGTTTGTAGTGTGAAATAGTTATTTGTGCAGCCAGTTGGGAGAAGCACTATTTTCCGTAATGAGCGATTTTCTGCGGAACAAGCGAAGCGAATTCCGCAAAAGGAAGCGAGTTACGAAAAATAGTGTTTCCCAACGTGTTTCACACAATATTTTAACCAATCTTTATATAATGTGATCCTTCTTCAAGTTGGAAAAATAAAAAAATTATATTTGAAAAAACTGAAGAACACGCTTTTAACTCACTTAAAATTGAAAAATAATTTTAATATTCAACGATACGAAGGCGTAGAAGTGCCACATTTTTTTTTATTTTACAATTCCGACTTGTAAGTCGGAATTTCGACTTGTATCTCGGAATTGTGGCACTTCTATGCCTTCGTACAACGACGATGAATATTCAAATAAAAAAAACAGACCACTTCTGTATTTCAAAGTGAATAATGAAAAACAATCGCCAGGCGTGAGGATTCGAACCCACGCTAACTTTTGAGATCCAGAGCTCAGTCTGGCGTATTAGATCGCTCGGCCAACGGGACCACATTAATTGTCATACGCATTACCATACTTTAACGTAAGTAAAGAAGTTCTTCATGTACTTTTGTTCCTGCTACCTGAGAAAACGCCTCGCTTCCAAGCTAACAAATACGCATACGTTCTCAACTACACATCATACTACTCATAGTCATGCTCATAGCTTTGATGAAATGGCATAGGGTTGCCGGCTCTGGTATCTTGGATTCTTTTTATTGATGTCGACAAAGCACCCCACGCTTTTTGTCATAGTCGAGGAATATTAAAATTATTTTTGAGTTTTTAGTGCAGTGAATGAGTACTTCAAGTAGTTTACCCTTAAAATTATAACAAATTTTATTGCTGTATTTTTTGCAAGTGGTGTTGAAATTTACTTTTCATCACCAGTTGCGAAAAAATGTACTTCTCGCAACTGGCGATGAAAAGTAGAACATTGATAACGTCAACGAGTTTTAAAAAGTTTCAAAATTAGAAAAATAAAACATTCCATGCGCAATTTGATCATAATATCATGCCAAAAGAGCGGCATCACTGCCGGGTCTGTATACGTAAATTAATTGTCGGAAAGTGTATGTGATGGCTTGAGAAAGCGCTAAGAAATAATGGGCTTGTGAACGTGAACTATACAATTACAATTTTTTTCACTTTTTTTCACCCCTCTCAGTTCCAGTTATTTTTGGAGATTGTAATTACTGTGGAACACCAAAATGTTAGTTGAAATCATGAGTATTTCTAGTGGGTCTGTGGTGGTCTGACTACTATAATGGTCTGACAACGTGGGGTGAATCTGTATATATATATATATATATATATATATATATATATATATATATATATATATATATATATAATATATATATATATATATTCATCCCGCGTACAATATAACGTCCGTACGTAAGTCTCCGACCATACACTACCGCATCCTGAATGATACAACGTCCGTATACCGGATGCAGTATTGTTTTCCAACAATAATTCCCTTAATTTGAACGAACCATCGAATTATATATTCGCAAATTGTACTCGGCTCCCAGAGCTCCCATGACATATTGGAACAGAAAACATTCATCATCAAATGTACACAAGGAAAACATAATGAAGAACGTCTTTGAAAGTTCCAGTATACATTCAGTTCAGACAATTTCTGTTTGGGGGGCGCTTTAAATCGTGAATGCTAATATACATTGAATATACTCCTTCCACCTGTAGCATGATGATGCGTCCTCAGTCTGGCAACCATGTTCAAGAATACATTTTGGTCAGTGTCTTCATGTGCAAACACGTGCGAAGTTCTGGTGCACTTTTATTTTGTGAGTAAGTAAACTTCTTTGAATTTTTTTTACCAGACTTCCATTCGTTTTTATAGAAATTCAAGATTTATGAGGAGGAAAACATATCACACATGCATGCAATAGTAAATTCCACCATTTTTCCTCATTTGTTCGCCAGAAATAACTTTTATGAGTTTTTGAGAATTGCAAGTGTTTTTAATAATTTTCAAGAAATTCAGTTATTCAGAACCTTTACATATGTGTGAAAATTCTCAAATTGCTTTTTGATAGTTTGGTTGACTGATTGCAGCATTGTGAGGTGGTAACTTCAACTTTTTATGTAGACTGCAGACTTTTCCAAAGTGTTTATATTCAAGGCCGGGCATGCTCCAAAAGTGAACTGGACAGACGCTCTTTCTTTTCACGCCACAGACGGTAGTTTTGGGATAGCATCATTCTTCTGTGGGCGACTCCAATACAGATCCAACATTTAGCCCAATACGATAGACAAGTTATTGAGTTCATATTTTAATTTATCCCGTATAATTCGCATTCATTTGGATCATACACAATCGATTTCGATCTTCGCTCTCAAATTCTTTCAAATCACGACCAATGAGTTTTTGAATATTTCGTCCAGCCCTAGCAAACACAATGAGAAACTACCTTCTACCCACGAGAATCCAATATCAAGGAATCAAAACGAAACCTTCTACACCCAGAAGCACTGGAAGACTGAATCACAAAATTGACAGTCGTCCTTCCACTCCAGAGATAACAATCCGAATGCGAATATATCTACTTACGGGAATATAACTGAATATTGTAGAATATGGAAGTGGAAATATTGTGTCCGAAATATATAATGAAAAAGGGAGAGTTTTGTGGCATAGCGAACAAATTATTGAATTGAAGAAGAAAAACTCATCCTCAAGTGAGAGTCGAACCCACGACCTTATGATATCTAGCCATACGCTCTACCATCGAGGACATAGGATGCTTGTTTTCCTTTTATTTAATAATTTGTTCTCTATGCCACAAAATTCCTCTTTTTTCATTATATATTTCGGACACAATATTTCCACTTTCACCTTATATGGCTTAATCTTATCAGTGGTTAGAGATCATCTGCTTAGATCAGCTACTGAAATTTTTGAATGACGATGAAGCTGAGTGACAGGTAATGGATCTCGACGGCCAGTTTGATTTTCGATTCATTTCTCACATGAATATTAAATTATGGAAGAAAAGGTTCACGAGTGTTTGTCGATTCCTAGTCTTGAATAGCTCAGATGGTAAGCGTATGGCTAGAAATCATAAGGTCGTGAGTTCGACTCCCACTTGGGGATGCTTTTTTTTTTCTTTAATTCAATAATTTGTCCTCTATGCCACAAAATATCCCCCTTTTCATTATATATTTCGGACACAATATTTCCACTTTCACCTCATATATTTGGCTAAATCTCATCAGTGGTTAGAGATCATCTGCTTAGATCTGCTACTGAAATTTTCGAATGAAGTTGAGTGACAGGAAATAGATCTCGACGGCCAGTAATAAGTACGTTTGATTTTCGATTCATTTCTCATATGAATATTGGATTATGGAAGAAAAAGGTTCACGAATGTGTGCCGATTCCAATGTCCTCGAATGGCACAGATGGTAGAGCGTATGGCTAGAAATCATAAGGTCGTGGGTTCGACTCCCACTTGAGGAGGAGGATTTTTTTTCTTTAATTTAATAATTTGTCCTCTATGCCACAAAAATTCCCACTTTTTCATTGTAGAATATTTTTTTCTGGATTACCTCATGAGGTTCCATCAACAAAAAAAAGAATATTACTCACTGTTAGTTTTGTGGGGAGGAATGGAAGAATACTCCTTAGAAAATGAAAAGTTTGATAGTGTGACTGAGGTTAGGAAAACGAAAATGAAAAAAAAAACATTGAAAGAGGAATGAAAAGGACATTGGTGAAATGGACAGCAGATCAGAAAAAAAAATTTTTAAAAAAAAATCGAAGGTGGAATACTCACAATTATTAGAAAACAAAGACTGAGCGAAGATAAAGGTATTTGTACATATTCTGCAAAAATGTAAATATATTCTGAAACTGACTAATATGGGGATTTTATTTCTTATTTTCCAGATGACTATCTGGAACAAGTTCATTCATTTAGGAATCGTGATATTTTGTTGTATTTTGAAGATTCCAGAGAATTTATTTCTGTTTTACTCTCTCGGAAAGCAGCTCAAAAGTCACACACTTGTGAGTCTAGACTGACTTGGGACTACAAACTCTCCCTGAGGCAACTGGCTACGAATAATCAGGTTACTCTGATCTGGGTGCAAAGAATCAAAGGCAATGCGGAAGCGAACAGCCTTGGAAGGGGCAAATACCCAATTTTCTGGCCCAGAACCCTTCTGTGATATTTTCAAAGCCCACATCAAGAAAGAGTTTCGGCGTTGATAAGCTGACAAAATTGAAACCCACTGAAATGAGGTTCCAGGGCAAAGACAAGCCGAAAAGCTTTTGAGCTCATCGTCAAAGATAGCTGAACATATTCTCGAGGTGGACAAGCAAGACTTGAAACTGGTTCTGCTCACCGGACATTGTCCTCTGAGGTATCACCTCAAAAAACTGGAAAGATCAGACAGTGAACTGTGCCGTTACTGCGAGAATTTCGCTGAAAATGCACCTGCTTTACGACTACCAAGTGCTGTTTTGCAAAAGACTTGAGTTCCTCGAAGGAGTTTTACTAACGCCCTTATCCACCAGGAACTCAGCTCCCAGGACACTGATACGTTCTGCAGGGAATCTCGGAATCCCGGGTCTTGAATAGGTGAAGGGTAATGTACAAAAGATCTCACAGGTCGAGGTATGGAGGGGCTGAAGAGTCATATCAACCCCCCTATGATCTACTCTTTTGAAATGTATTTACTTACAAATCTTTCGGAAATTATTAATTCATTTATATATACAGGGTTTCCCTGGACTTCCCCTTTTTTTTTCGGGAATGTATAGATGGGGTCAAAATATCACCAGTACTTCATATAACTTTTGTTCCTGAAAGCATTCGTTAGCAAGTTACGGGCCCTCAAAGTTACGAAATGAAAAATGTTTTTCTTTGATAACTTTCAAAGTGGATATTCATAATCATCTAAATTTTGGTGATTGACTGAACAAATGAATTCCTTCGATGAGCTTCCATGCAGGAGTCAGTTGTTTTGCTACAAAGTCAGGAACGGACTACCCCCGATGGTCCACACCCCAAATCTTTGAAATAACAGATAATTTTTTATCAGTTTTCAACAAAATAAGGTTAAGTAGACAATTTTCTGAATAAAAGTACTCGTGTGGAAAGTTGATCGGAGCAACGATTCTCAATAGAAATGCAGTTTTACTCGACGACATCAACCCCGATCGTCCACCATTATTTGAAATGAGAAATTTTCTCAGTGGAAATACTAATGCTAACTTTAATTCAACAACATTCATAATATATATAATATGCTGAATTAAAGTCGTAAACAAAAAGTACAGTACCTAGTTGAAAGTTTCATACACAATGTAGATATTTTTTCAAATGAAATATCAAGTTATGTAGATTTGTGGTGTTTCTGAACTAACAAGCTACTCCACTATGAAATATCCAATTCAGTCCATATTTTGTATGTACGCGTGGAATGAGCACGTTTTGTGTTGTGTTATCTGGATCTCATGAGACTCAACATTTGGATGTTGCAAATTCGTATTCACAGCTTAAATGTTGAGGAGTTTCACTGATAAGTATAATTTCATAGGAGAAAATCTTCAACCCGAAGATAAATTTAGCTGAAAAAACGTTCATCGAAAGACATAACTAATGGAAAGCAGACGAATAAACTACAAAAACGGCTGCACATGAATAGGTGAAAAATATCCGGTGAATAAATTTATGTTCCATTTCTTCCACAGATGTTGACAAAACACCTTGTAGAAAGAAATAAAATTAGTGTGGATAACAAATGATGGAATGCGATTTGGTTTTGTTGAGTGATGCGTTGTCATTGTATTGTCTAATAGGACAGTTTGAAGTGTTTTGATATGGCCGAACAGTTTACATTCAACGAATATGCAGATATGCATGCATTGTATGGACGAGCATTTGGTAATGCTGCAGAAGCCCGTCGTCTGTATGCCGAGCATTTCTCCAATCAAACGTTACCGGCGAGAGAAACGTTGAGCGTGTCGATCGCAGCTTGAGGGAGACAGGTATGTCTAATGGATAATTAATTGGAGCTTGTTGTTTTATTCCGATATTATTGTAGATTCAGTTTTGCCAAAACGAGCTGGTGGGGGCACTCCTAGGGCTGTGCGTACCGTTGTTTTGGAGGAGAATATTTTGGGAGCTGTCGCTGATGATCCTTCAATGAGCATCAGAAACCTATCAGAACTGTTCCATACATCCAAGTCCACTATTCATAGAATAATTAGGGACCAACTACTCCACCCATATCATACTCTAAGGTACATGCCATGACGCCTGAATATTTTCCAGCACGACTGGAATATGCCAATTGTTTCCTGGATAAACAAAGAGAGGATATAACTTTCATTTCCCGAGTTTCATTCACTGATGAAGCAGGTTTCAGTAGAGATGGACTAATCAACTCTCATAATCTCCACATATGGGCGAAAAAAATCCCCATGGGATATTGCAAACCAAACACTAACGGAAATTCAACGTGGATATTTGGGCTGGTATCACAGGAGACCATCTTATAGGACCATTCGTTCTACATGACCGATTGAATGGAGAACGATATTTGGAGTTCATTCAGAACGATTTGAATGAACTTATGGAACATGTTCCATTGCAAACCCGAAGAGATATGTGGTTTATGCATGATGGTGCTCCTCCTCATTTCAGTTTGATTGTGCGGGACCAGATTTTCCCCAATAGATGCATTGGTAGGGGTGGGCCATATTCATGGCCACCGCAGTCTCCGGATTTAAATCCATTATATTTTTTTCTGTGGTGGCATCTGAAAAGCCTCGTTCACGCTACACCTATTCACACCAAAGATGCCTTGTTGAATATAATTACATTACATTGTCAAGCCATACGAAACGACCCTGGCATGCTATTTCAAGTGCAGATAGGGTGTTTGCGCCGACTAAGAAAATGTATTCAGAGAGACGGGGGTCATATCGATCAGTTTTTGTAGCGGATTTTGCATTTCTGTTTGCTCTTGAGGCTTGTGATTGATTATTTATACCATGAGTTTTGTGAGGTGAACGTGTTTGCATGATAAAGATTCGTTATGAATATTGTACCTATCATTTCTATTTTCATTACAAATTAATCTTTTCGAATGATGGTAGACATGTCAGGTCGGATGTCGTCGAACAAAAATGCATTTTTATCAAAAATCGTTGCTTCGATCGATTTTCTACACGAGTACTTTTATTCAGGAAATTGTCCAGGGAACCTTGTTTTGTTCAAACATATTGACAAATCCCAGTCATTTCAGAGTTTTGAGGTGTGGACCATCGGGGGTAGTCCGTTCTTGACTTTGTAGCAAAACAACTGACCCCTGCATGAAAGCTCATCGAAGGAATTCATTTGTTTAGTCAATCACCAAAATTTAGATGATTAAGAATATTCACTTTGGAAGTTATCAAAGAGAAGCATTTTTCATTTTGTAAATTTGAGGGCCCGTAACTTGGTAACGAAGGCTTTTAGAAACAAAAGTTATATGAAGTACTGGTGATATTTTGTCCCATATATACATTCCCGAAACGAAAAGAGGAAGTCCAGGGACACCCTGTATACAGCGTACTATTTCTGTAAGCTCAATCAGTTTTTTTCCCGAAACTTGTCTGTATTAATTGTCACGAATACACTACTTCCACAGCAACAATATGTACAGTGGTAACAACAGCAAGCTGGTGAGTACCTTACCCTACCCCACACTATGGGAATCCGGTTACGCTGGATCAACGAGCTAGGTTATCCTATTACCGAATCATTTCAGCCACGGTGGGTCCGCCTGATGAGGCTACTGGCTCTGGGATGTCAGTACCCGCGCGAGTAAATGCGCCGCTTCCCGCCAAGTCAGCAAGGAATACAATCATCAGTGCCCATAGATAAATGACTTCCCCGTCTCTACCGAATACAGTATGTTTTTTATTAGTCAACTATCTATCACCCTGCCCCCCAGAGTCCAACACCTTGTGGCGAGGCAACGACAAGCCTATGGGGAAATCCTCTTTCCCTGGATACTCATGTCAACAGGAGAATTCCAATATCAGCAAGATTTATCTCGCATCAACCATATCCGCCGCTTACTTTCTTTCAAAAGCTACCATGTTAACTGGAAGGGGAAATGGACTTCACCCAGCTATGACTGGGATCGTCACAAGTATCACCCCCTGTCGGCCTAGACACATGGCGGGCCTAGGCCCCACACTTCTTTCTCAGTTGATTTAATGGAAAATTGAACAGATAAATTTTGATTACCAAGGTATTAATTTTCCGAAGAGAAGGACATCATATTAACTATAGTTTGATCCTCTCAATCAGTGATACCATAACAGGTAAGTGATGATATAAGGAAAATTTGTGTTGTGGTTATCCACCTGAGAGAGCACAAAAAAATATGATGACAACATAAACGTATCCAAAACCCAGTTTTCTGTGAATTTTATGAAACGTTGAATAATTATATCATTTTCTACATTTTCCCAATATTCAATAGTTTTCGAGTAGTAAATTCCAAACAATTCAAAGAACTCTGGAAATTTTATAGTCTGTTGAGATCGGGGATGTGTATTCTTGTTGTATCTGTCATATTTTTGTTGCTATAATGAAACACCATCTTTTATTATCATATCATCCATGACTGGTCCCCAGCAATTATGATATTCTTTATTTGTAGTTATACATATACTGAAAGACATCACCTAATGGGCTAATCATTCGGAGACATCAGAAAATACTTAATTTGGGGAACAAAACTGATTAATTATAATAATAGGATTAATCACATGATTTCATTTATATAACCATAATTTTTCATTAATAAATTATTATTAGGATCATTTACTATCATACTAATTATATATCAAGGATGACGAGATATTGTTCAAGAAAATACTTATCAGGGTTTACATACTATGAGGATTACGATGAGGATTACGATGAGGAATAATTTTATTCATTACCCTAACCTATGCATTTTTGGTAAAGCAACGTTATTATGAGGCCTGTTTTTCCTGTTAGTTATGAACTATCTAGTCCTTCAATGAGGAGACTATCTAGAGATTAACTCATTCGCCATCTAGGAGTTGCCATCTTTAATTTATTAATTTCAACTAAAAATCAATAATCTTTGACTCAATTCGTAATATCCGACCCCAAAACCCCGAAATACCAATTTTGAATGGAATCTGGCCGACATCGCGTCGTGCCGACATACCAATTTTGAATCGAATCGGGCCATTGTCACAAAACTCGCCCGACATCTTAGGTTTGTTGATCAAAAATCCTCAATCTCTGACCCCGAAAACCCCACATACCAATTTTGAATAGAATCGGCCCATAAACACAGAGATTATCGGCCATCTTGGAGCCGCCATTTTGATTTTATGAATTTTGAAAAAACATTCCTGATCTGTGACCATGAAAACTCCCACATACCAATTTGAATCAAATTGGACCATAAACCTGAACTCGTCCGCCATCTTGAAGCACCATTTTGTTTTTTTCTCTAAAAAATTTTAAAAATTCTAATCTTCCCCGAAAACACCCACATACCAATTTTTTAATCGAATCGGACCATAATCACAAAACTTGTCTGTCATCTTGATTTTTTTTATTTTGACAGACATTTCACAGTCTCCGTCCCTGAAAACCCCCACATACCAATTTTGAATCGAATCGTACCATAATCACAAAACTTGTCCGTCATCTTGGAGCCGTCATTTTGTTTTTTTTTTCAACGAAAGTTTCATAATGCATTGTCGTCGGAATTATGATCACCTGCCGAATTTCAGTTCAATCGGATGTCGGCAAATGTTCCAAAAATAGATAACAAATTTTGAACCGGAAAGAATGACAGCATATGAATGAAGCGAGTTAAATGAAAATGTGTAATAAAACGCGTACGAAGTCGCTAGTACCAGATAGTGATAGTATATAACAGTTAATAGTTCGATTGAGGTGGGTATTTTGAAAGTAATCTCATTTGAGTAGGTAGCAATTAGTAGATTTCAGCCATAAAATATTAAAAAATAAAAACTTTTTAACAAAAAATAAACCGACGTTAAAATAAACTGAGAAACTGAGCAAAAACTGGATTGCACCTTTTTATTCTCAATAACTGAGCTCCTGAAATAATGAAAGTGAGTAATTTTGAGTCGGCGTCAAACAAACAATCAGCGAAGATCATTGAATTACTCCAAAGAAATGATCAAAAGAAAATGAAAATGCAATCTGAAATCTCCAGCGATAAATAATTAGCTTCCAAAAATGCGCTCTCTACACGACCACTCGCAACGACAGTGCCCTCACGTGTGTACCCGTTCGAGTAGCTATCTCGCTGATATTAACTCTGTAATTTCCGGCGAAGGGACGCGCCGCCGTCGCATACCCTGCTGTCATCATTTTACGCTTCACATAATTAATTTGCTTGTTTGTTTGTTTCGAGCCGACTCAAAATTAGTTAGTTTAGGAGCTTAGTATAAAGACTGAAAAGGTTCATTTTATTTTTTGCTTTTCAGTCTCGCTTTTCGTCGGTTTAATTTTTTGTTGAAAAGGTTTTTAAAGTTGATAATACAGTATCGTTTTTATATGAATTTCAAAGTACCTGAAGATGGCGAGGTAGCTTGCAGAAGTGCATTGCTCATTTCGTTTGGAGGAATAAATACCCTTCATGGTGGGCAGACTTTCGTTTTTACTGAATAAGTTAAAACTGATGTACTATTTGAAAAACTATCCACATGATTTGCGACTCGATCTCAATAAATATTTTCATGATACCTCGAAGGACTTCCTCAGAAAATTAAAATCTAGGTGGATGAAAATAACAAAACCATATTTACTTATAGTGAATTCCCTATTAAAGTATTTCGGGGCTCAATGCTGGGTCCTCTTTTGTTCACGCCAGATATCAATGAATTTCCCCTGATTCTCTCAATAAATTGTTTGTATGCAGATAATCCACGTTATTATGCACAGGTGAATACAAAGTACAAAATCAATACTGCAAACACTCTGTAAGTAGCTATATGAGAACTTCCCACACCAAACAGAAAAAGAATATATATATATATATATATATATATATATATATATATATATATATATATATATATATCCCTACAGTAGAAATCATCATCAATGAATGAACTTTCGATATGCTTGAATGCTCCCCCTTCTACCAAATGTTCTGTAGTTCAGTTCAACTTACCGAAAAATAAATTCATTGGAGGCTTAGGTTAGGTTTTTCTCAAGTGGAAGATAACCACCCCTTCAACTGCGACTTTTTCAGATCTATCTTGGCTCGATCCTTATTGGATCAACTTCAAGGCCCACGCTTCTAACGAAGTCGATGATGACGCAAGGTATTACCTTTGCCAGGTCTTTGGGCTCTAGCTGTTCGTAATCCATATGGTAGAATCTTGTTGGCTTCAGACCCTTGTATCTGCACAAGATGTGCCCTGCTGTTCCTTCCTTATCTTGGCAAAAGCGACACTCTGCACTCTTTACAAGTCCGATTTTTTCAGTGACCGGTCAGTTGTCTGTTATGATTCTCAAGATTTTCCTATTCAGTTCTAACAGGGCTGCTTTTTTCCGAAGGATTTGGTATAAATGCCTTCAAGTAGACTTGTCCCACTGTTTATTATCAGTTCCGCTCGGTCCAGTCTGGAAACACTCCTTTGGTTATGCTCTTTGATATTCCGGAGAAGGGCTTGGGTCCTATGAACTCCTTCATAATGCCTTCTTCCGCCAGAAGGTGAAATTTTTCATTTCTTCCGAAGTCTTTTTATCCAGGGACCCATAGCAGAGTTATTCTGTTGTCCTTGCCTACACTTTGAAGGGCATTCACGCAGGCAGAGTTCGATTACATAGACTTCTGGGTGATTTTGGGTGAGCAAGCTTTATAGCTATCAGTTGAATTTTGAATGACTTTTTTTTGTAACTGAGTGGTGCGTTTGACAAATGGTTTGTGTAACGATTTGATGCATTTGGTTTAATAAACCAGTTTGTGAACTTTTTTCCAGTATTGTCGTGTATTATTGTTGTGTCTTATACTCAGGGCTGATAAAACTAACAAAACAGTTATCATGCAAATATCTGAATACAAATAAAAACTAGAAAATTTGCCAATGGACAAAACCACATGAAATGATAGTTTATAAACTGAAAAACACGCTTTAATAGATAACTCAAACAAAAAAGTAGAAAATAATTTTGAATAAGTTCAAAATAAGAATAGAGTGATTAACAATTAATTTATTTTATCGTAAAAAAGTGTGGGGTGCTTGATGTCAGTTGTTGTTGATATTCCATGGACAGATATTGGTAAAAGTAGAATCATTATGGAAATATCTTAAAAAGCACCCCACGCTTTTTTACGATGAAATAAATTTCTTGTTAATCACTCTATTCTTATTTCAAACTCATTCAGAATTATTTTCTACTTCTTAGTTTAGTTTTCTATCGAAGCGTGTTTTTTAGTTTTCAAACTATATTCATTTTCAACTTTCCAGTTTAGTTTTCTATTGAAGCGTGTTTTCAGTTTTTCACACTATTATTATTATTATTAAATTTTTCCAACTATTATTCCCCAATATTGAATAGAATCGAACCATAATAACAAAACTCGGCACCATTTTTGAACCGCCATCTTGAATCCTTCAATTTTGACAAAATAATGATAATCTTCGACCCCAAAAACCTCCACATACCAATTTTGAATAGAATCAGACCATAATCACAAAACTCGGACGCCATTTCGAAGCCGCCATCCTGAATCTTTCAATTTCCACAAAAGAATCATGATAATCGACCCCAAAAACCCCCACATACCGATTTTGAATAGAATCGGACCATAATCACAAAACTCGTCCACCATTTTGGAGCCGCCATCCTGAATTTTTCAATTTTCACAAAACAATCATAATATTCGACCCCCAAAAACCCCCACATACCAATTTTGAATAGAATCGGACCATAATCACAAAACTCGTCCACCATTTTGGAGCCGCCATTTTGTTTTTTTTTTTCCACACAAAAATTTCTCAATGCATTGTCACCGGAATACTGTACACCTGCCAAATTTCAAATCATTCGGACGTCAAGCGTGTAAAAAAAAAAATTCAACCACACAGAAAAACTTCAAGCGAAAGTTAATAAATTAGTAATTAAATGGTTCTTGTCAACACTTATACATCAGGTAACGAGAAACAAACTCAATATACACAACGCCCAACCTCCAACAATATACGGGTTGCCCAAATTACACAAAACTGGAATTTCCCTTCACCCTATTGTCAGCAATATTCAATCTGCCACTTTCAATTTATCAAAATTCCTTTCAGAAATTCTTTCATATGTTATTGGAAATAATTATTACCATGTGAAAAACTCCTGAGAATTTGTCCGCAATAAAACAGTTCCACAGAATCATATGATAATCTCTCTGAATATACTTCCTTTATATACAAATATAGATACAAAATTACCGATAGATATCATAAAAGAAAAATGGCATGAAATACAAAGTCACACAATACGAATCTTAGAAGAGTTTTCGAAAGGAATTGAACTATGTTTAACCTCAACATACTTTCAATATGAAAATGAATACCACTAACAAATATTCGGAATCGCAATGGGATCTCCAATTGCTGCAACAGTAGCAAATCTGATTATGGAGTATGTTGAAGAAAAGATCATCAAATCACTAACTTTCGAACCAATAGTCTTCAAACGATATGTAGACGATTGTTTAACCTGTATTCCAACTGACAAAGTTGATGAAATTCTAGAACTTAATGAATATCATCCTAGATTGAAATAATTTACAATAGAAAAAGAAATAGAAAAACAAATAAACTTTCTTGACACAACAATAATATACGATAATACTGGAAATTTTTTCACAAACTGGTTTATTGAACCATATCCTCCAAATCGTTACACAAACTCTTTGTCAAACGCACCCCTCAGTTACAAAAAAAAAATATTCAAAATTTAACTGACAGAGCTATAACGCTTGCTCACCCAACATTCAGGAAAAGAAATAAAGAAATAATCGGGAATATATTGAATGAAAATAATTACCCCAGCCACTTTGCAGAAAAACAATAAAAAAAAAGAATACATGCGATCTACAATAAAAATGAAAATGAAGAAAAGGAAACAACAACATACATACCTTAACCATACATAGACTCACAATCGAATAAAATTGATAAAACAATGGAAAAACACAACATAACTATTTCACACCGACTAAAAAATACGAACAAAATCATCTATTCAAAATTAAAACTAGAAATAACAAATAACAAACAAACTCATACAGTATATAGAATACCGTGTAGAGACTGTCAAAGTACCTATATAGGTCAAACAGAACAATATTTGCAGAAACGAGTACTAGCCCACAAATACTCAAAGACCGACATTACAGCCTCATCCAAACACGAAATAGAAAATCAACATAAGTTTGACACTTACAACGTTGAAATTTTGACCAAAGGAAGGAATCCAAGAGTAAGAACAACCCTTGAAATAATATATATTAAAAAAGACCCCAATATCATTAACAATAGAAATGATATCAAAAACTTAAGCCAGATTTATAACAACCTCTTTTGACTTTATTTATGGTATTAATATTGAAAAACAATCTTTACATGTTCCCAAAAAAATACAGTCCGGCTCATATACTAGGACTCAATATGAACAATCCGGTGTACTTATGAAGAGGGTTAAAATGCATGAAAGATAAATAAACCATTCCCGATAACTTCGACTTCGCAGTCACACACCTACAATAACGTTCGTAAGATGCGAACACAGAATTCAAATAAAATAATTTGTAAGTGAATACTCATATATGTTACATATATTTTTATATTGAGTTGAATAACGTGTTATATTTCGAACCATATGTTTTTAAAGAATTATTTCAGTGCATACATTTCAATATTGTGTTAACTTAATTATCTCTCAAACTCCATATTTTTTATTTTGGTGTTTTAAGCTGATGATGACAAATACCATATCGAAACGTTGTCAAGAGATATTATATGAATTGACTGAATCAACCCTTTATTCCGAAAAATTGAAGAAAATATATATGTGGTCAAGAAACCCCATCTATATATATATATATATATATATATATATATATATATATATATATATTATATATATATATATATATATATATATATAGATATAGATGAAGAGAAATTTGTTACGAATCCAAGAGAGTCCACCATCCGCCAACAGCTGTTTCATGGTTTCCCAATCATCAGGACGGCTTGTGGCCTCTTTCAAATTCGTATCCAATCTCTCGCAGTGTTAATACCCACCGGCAAGTACGAGAAATGTGAAATGCATCAAATTATAGATAGTGACACTTATAATCTGTGCGGCGATGCTTAGACCCAATATCGTGGAATTTTAATGACACGAAATTTCGTGCACATTAATAGGTCACCGACAGATGCCAGCATAGGCCAACCCACGACACCAATAGTCGTACTCCTAGTGCGTTCAGAGTAACGCAAGACAAATAACTAGATAAAGAGGAATTTTATACGAATCCAAGAGAGTCCACCATCCGCCAACAGCTGTTTCATGGTTTCCCAATCATCAGGACGGCTTGTGGTCTCTTTCAAATTCGTATCAAATCTCTCGCAGTGTTAATAACCGCCAGATTATAGGTGTCACCATCTATAATTTGATGCTTCTTATATATATGGGATATAACGAAATTTGTCAACAAAGTGGAGGCCACATTTATCAACCGAATGAAACGACGTTGAGTACAAAAATATTTTCTATCAATGCCTCGGATTATTTCGAAAATTGGCCACATCGTACCAATAGTTTCGAAATGGCGGCTGTTGAAAGGTTTGAAAAAATATCAATCTTTCATTTTTATACCAACAGATCTTTATGAGCTCTACAACTTCCATTCTTTTTTATTTTTTCTGTAATATTGTCAAAAATGTATCGAACACCCCGTAGAGTGAAACAATCAGCATGATTTTCAAGTGGGTCACAATGTTGTTATTCTGCAAAACACGAATTAGTGCCAAACAAAAACAAGATGTTTTAAAAGTAACGACTGATGGTTTGATCGGGGAGTCGACGTTGGCCTTTTGCCGTGCCCAAAAGGGCAATGGGGGCAGTTAGAGAGTTGAAAGGATAAGAAGTCCTATTAGTCATTTGAAGATCATGGTTTTTGGAATAAGTACATAGTTATTTCTGTTAGTAAAAAATATCTGCTCTATACATTTGAAATTCATAACTAGGTACTAGAAGGGATTCATTGTTTCATTTTGCATTTATAATTCATTTAATTCTTGTAATCCTTCTAATAAATATTTTTCTATACTTTTTTACGCAGTGTTTTCAATCATTAAAGGGTCAGAATCTACTTAGTTAGTCGTGAAGAAACCCCAATTCACGACAAGTGGTGGGGGTGCCGTTTTTTTTGTGTGGATCCATTCTTCATCAATTTCAATTTTGTAATCTATTCGAAAGTATATTGAGGAAATAAATATATTCAGTAATCATCTATTTCACAGTAGGACTCGAACTTGACCAAGATTTCGGTACAGCTAGGTAGAATTTGCTGACCCATATGTTTTATTGTAAATGAATCGCTGTCTAACAATAGCGTTTTGAATAATAACTTTGAGGATAGTACGCTATATGGTAAAATGAACACGATTTTTTTAATGGAAATGATGAGTAAACGCTATTGATGCAAAAGTTATTCTAACGATTTAATTGCAGGAAAATAATATTTTGTGTATTTGTTTTTCGTAGTGAGTTTTTTAGAAAATTTGAATAAGTTGTTTTTTGATTGGGAATATGATTTTTGATGGAGCAAATTTCAAGATCATTTTTCAGGTCTTGGGGAATTATTTAGTTACAGGATTTTGATGTTTACAGGAGATTTGGGAGATTTACACTTGGAGGTTTTGGGGATAAATGGTTGATTTTTTTATTTTAGGAATGAGACAAGGATTCATTTTGGAGAAAACACTTGTTAGCCAGAAGAAAGCGGTTGTTTTTGGAAAATTTTGTGGATGAAAAATTTAGATATTGGAGAAATTCTGGGCCCAAATGGAAAATATTGTCATGAGTGGTTAGGAAGGGCAGTTGTAAGGAATAGGGAGTAAAAAGTGGGCCGTCGATTATCCCGTGTTGAAGATTAAGGCGGTTAGAAGAAGCTGTTGTGGATTTTACATTTTGTGTTGGTCCTAATTGAGAGTGATTTTGTGAGCTCCCGAGAAAAGCAGAATTGAGTTGTAGGGGCCGTTTGGAAGAAACTGGGAGCTTTTGTTGAAGATTTTTTGCTGTTGGTAGAAGCAGTTACTGATTTCAGGCCCTTATTGATGGTAAAAGCGATGTATTATTTTAGGGCTGCTGGATGTGAGCAGTCGATAAAAGTGGTTGTCTGCTTGTGAGACAGATGATTTTTGAGTCATTGAGAGCGAAGGGCTTCAAAAAATGAAAAGTGCGATGGTATACAAAAAACTAGTGGTAAATAAAATTATTATTTGCTGATTGCAATTCAATCTTCGTCAGGGTGTGTGCCCGTAAAGTAGTTGTTCATCGACAACTATGAGTTTTTTATACCGATATTAGTCTGCAGGCAGAGTAAGTTGCCATTTTGTAGCTACTGTGTGCGCCGAGAAAAGGTGGGCCCGAGGAGATGTTCTGCTGAAGAAGGCAGGACAATTATGAGGATTGAAGAAGACGTTGTTTCAGTGAGTCAAGGTAGGACCACATTGGAGATTTTTTTTTAGGAATAGGAGGCTCTATAGGAAATGGGAATATAGTAGGTCGAGGTGGGACCATGATTCCGAGATTACGAGGTCAAGGTAGGGCCATAGTGGATAATTTTTTTTGCAGGGAGATTCTTAAGGATAGGGGCGTGGTCAGCTAATAGCAGCAGATGAGATGCTGTTCGAGGACGGTCTGAGGATACACCCTTCAATGTGATTTCGTGGGGCGGTAGTTCCTGCAGAGTGTTGGCGATTTTACTATTTGTTCTTTCTTTCATACAGGCGATTTAGTCGCGTTTGTCAGGCAATTTCCGAGCGTATCAATGGTGCCCTTTATAGGTATTTTTTTGTCATTAGATACGTCTCTTGGCTCTGTAGAAGGGGGCAGCAGAATTTTTCCACCAGATAGGAGGACACCAGCTGGCGAAGTAAAAGTCCCGCGACTCGGGAGTCCTACATATGTTATTGGAGTATAATTAGTTAGATTAGATATATATTGAAGGAGGAAGCTAAACAACTTTTTTAGAGAAGCTGAGCCCCGTTACATATAGAGTTAAGCTGGGACCGACGAAGAATGCGAAAACGGATGTGATTCACGTTAGCCGCATTTTGAAATATAATGACCCATGGAGTCCAGTTGTTGATGAAGCTTAATTAATGAATTTTCATTTTGTTTCAGGTAGATGTTAAGGAATGTCTACGAACAATATTTCGGTCATGAGATTTTGATCTTGAAAAGGAGATGATTTATGGAAAAAGGAAATAATGCCATGGCCGACATGTTTGGGAACTGTGCACAGTGTTTGAGTGGATGAATATTTGAATGAGGTCGAATATATATGAATGTGATGAAATGTGGAATGCGATTTTGAAATTGTTTTGTTGTATCCTGTTTTCAATCCTAGGCAATGAATTTCAGGATATCACATTACATAATTTACACTCGCAATGTGAAAATGGGTGTTTTTTCTCAAAGAGTGAGTGATGAACTAAAAAATTGAAATTGTTACAAAAATTACTGGGGTTACAATGGAAACAAAGGAATATTACTATACTATTTGAAGAGTTTTTCATGAAAACTAATAAATTGATTTATTTAATGATTATATGTGAAATTTAGGAAACATGCTATGGACAAGGATTTGTTAGTAATAAGGTTGATTATTTCCTGTATATTCTGGGGCACGGTATTTGTCATTAATTGGATGGTAGGATTTGATTTTTTTATTGTTATAGATAATAACCCCTATAAGCAATGCCGAAGAGTCGTAAGCCTTTAAGAGAAGCCCTTTAGAATACCACTTTAAGAGAAGCCCTTTAAGAGAAGCCCTTTAGAATATAGAAGAAATGATTCGGAATATAGTAACCAAGCCAGTCAAGCCAAATCTCTGAGTGTATAGCCATATCAAGTTGTGCCATTTCACGCCCAGTCACACTGAGCCATATTGAGTTCAACCAAGCTATATCATGTCTAGTTAGGCTGAGCCTTGCCTAGACCACTTCAACTCCGCTCCACTCGAGCTATGCAGAGTACAGTCAGGCGGAGCCATGCCAATTCCAGCTGCACAGAGTCATGCCAAGCCAAATCGGACTAAATCTAACCAGGCCCAGCATCATTGAGTCCACCTAATAGGCCAAACCATGCAAAGTCGGTCACCGACAAGCCAGTTGGGCCCAGTTGCTACACCGAACTGTTACGGACCAAACAGTCCTACATCTAGCCATGCTGGGAAAAACCAAGCCAATGCCAGAAGATGAATGAAGATGCAGCGGAGGATAGAAGAATCCACGAGGAGATAGTGCAAGCGGACGTCTTCTACATATTTCCATTCATATATTTGTATTACATAGTAATATGTATTTTTGTATTGTATTGTAATATGTTTATTTATTTTTCATCGAAAAAAAAACATTTTCAAGGTTTCTGTGAACCTGTATCAAATCATCAGTTGTTCTGAAATATTATCGCTCGGGGCGCGCGATTTTGGCCAGGGGGTATTGTCAAAAATGTATCGAACACCCCGTAGAGTGAAACAATCAGCATGATTTTCAAGTGTGTCACAATGTTGTTATTCTGCAAAACACAGATTAGTGCCAAACAAAAACAAGAGGTTTCAAAAGTAACGACTGATGGTTTGATCGGGGAGTCGACGTTGGCCTTTTGCCGTGCCCAAAAGGGCAATGGGGGCAATTAGAGAGTTGAAAGGAAAAGGAGACCTATTATCCATTTGAAGATTATGGTTTTTGGAATTAGTCCACATTTATTTCTGTAGGTGAAAAATATCTGCTCTATACATATGAAATTCATAACTAGGTACTAGAAGGGATTCATTGTCTCATTTTTCATTTATAATTCATTTAATTCTTGTAATCCTTTTTATAAATATTTTTCTATACTTTTTCACACAGTGTTTTCAATAATCGAAGGGTCAGAATCTACCCAGTTAGTCATGAAGAAACCCCAATTCACGACAATATGCACACAAAACAAAAAATCGCAATAAATTACCATTCACGAGAATTAATAAGTTTTGTCCACCCTGTATGATCCTTTCATTTGGAGTTCATTCGTACAGAGGAATATGCATCAAAAATGATGAAACTCATCCGCCATATTGGCATGACCTATCTGAATTCTTCATTTTGAATCGAAATATTCATGGTTAGTGATTTCGAAAATCTTCAGATTGCTATTTTATATGGAATGAAATGCTATTTTGAATTTAAGTGTGTGTGTGTGTGGAACAGTTCAAGGGTATTGTCAAGTTTACCATGTACATTTGCTGGATTCAAGGCCAATTGGATAAGCGAAAGTGTATTATTCGAATTTCAAGATTCGTCCCCAATAAACGAGTGGAGTGGATTGAATGTTGCCATTTATTTGAAGGAAGTGAACCCCAAAATGTGAGATGACTGTGGTATGCAGACAAGCCATTGTTTCTCCTCAGTAAACAGTCTTGTCAGATCCATTCGTCACACTGTTCCAAAATTATCGAATCAAGTTGCGCCAGTGATCAGTGTAATAAACGGAATTGCACGACTAGGAAATACTTACCAGCGATAGCGAGTTGCCTTATGAAGAAGTTCATCCGAGATTTTGGTCTCTTGCTCACTAAAAGCGAAACTAGAACTGCAGAGTTTCCCAACACGATCATTGTGAAAAGCACCAGAAGCACGGTTAACTGTTCCACCTGCAACAAAAGAACATTCGATTTAATTCGATTATGTTCCGGAATAGATTTTCGGGTTTCAATGGGGCGGTTTGGGAGGTATTTATTATACGTAGTACAAAACGTTCAGTCATGCATTTTCATGTGCGACCGTACAAGAGATTTGCTGCGGAGATGTCTTCTGAGAGTGTAATTGCGAGCTGACAGAAAATTGTAGGGCAGGGATTGTGAACGATATTCAGTCATCACATAAATGATCAGTTCCGTAATTTTTATTGGAAAATTCAGCAATATTGCGACTAGATTGTTTGATCCAGGCTAACCGATATGTCAGGATAACGACATCAGTTCCGGTAATTTTTTTGAGAATAAGTATTTTTTAGTAAAAATTAAAGGCCCCTACAGACGGTGAGATCTGTATCGAAACATGTCGCGATATAAATGGCGATACAAGTATATGAGATTTGTATCGAGTATCAACGTCTCCACACACGGTGATACGGAATCATGAAACATCATTTACAAGCACGTGGTATCGCTGTTTCACGAGAG
Organism: Gonioctena quinquepunctata; assembly: GCA_018342105.1. Classification (NCBI taxonomy): domain Eukaryota; kingdom Metazoa; phylum Arthropoda; class Insecta; order Coleoptera; family Chrysomelidae; genus Gonioctena; species Gonioctena quinquepunctata. Next base: position 51,003 of record JAFIRS010003053.1, on the reverse strand, counting down.
TGATTGAGACGGTGATACTGATACCGTGATACTGATACAACCACACACACGATGAGATTTGTATCGCTACTACGGTATCATGCAACATGTATTGATACAGATTTCACCGTCTGTGTGGCCTTCAGGGTACTTTTTTGTAAATATAGCTTTCCACAGTTGTTGGGGTGCCATATTTCATGATTAAACAGATTCAAAATGTATAAGAACACTAACATGTCGATAAACTTCAACCCATAGTGTTAATGCCAATGACCGGACTGATCGGTGGCTCATTATTGTTTATTCCTAAATTCATATGAACGAATTCGATTTAAGCTAAATTGAGAATATGCAGTCCGTATTTTCTCGCGAATCCAGTGTAAAATTAGTGGCCCTCTCAAATACTTTCAGAAGACAAACGAATATAATTTTTCAGCGCTCTCTTCGGCAACTGAAAATTCTCATTTGTTTTATTAAAACATCACAAACACATACACCCGAAATCTCACGTAAAACTCCACAATTCCAGCATTTCAAACCAAAATCGAAGCTCATCATAAATATCACAAGCTTGGGAACCACGCAAAGAAGGCGCCACCTTCCATCTGAGATGGTATCACTTTGAGTGTAGTATAGTGTATCAATTTTCAATGTTTTTATTGTCGATATATCATTTAGGGTGATTAATTTGCTTTAGTGTTTTTGAGATGGCCTCAGAGGCCAAAAGTATTTGCTCTGTTCTTCAGTGTATTGATAGTAATTATATCTTCACTCTCAACTATTTTTTCCATGGACGATCAGTCGTGTAGAAAGTACCAGAATATCGTCAATATAAAAATAATAATGATGTTTATTTTCAGAAAAAATAAAATTATAAAAGAAATGAGTAGGCTCAGAGTCGTCTCAAAAGTTTATTGATGAATATCTTTCAATTTAGACATGTTTTGGCACTAATTGGTCCCATCTTCAGTAGTATACATAGGAATTATCTGAATATAATATACTTTATGGAAAATTATTTGAGTGACAGACATTTTCAGTAATGGCCGGCGAGAAGGTTATACTCACATGTGTATACACGAAAATAAATCGGGATATAACTCAATATTGAAGAAATGATGGGTTGTATTCTCAACCAGAGAAAAAATTGTTGTTAGCATCCTTTAAATGGTGGAAACATACCCTGATCAAAGTGTTTTCAACATAAATAAAAAGAAATGTCATCTAGGGATGAATTCAACCTGAATCGTTTGAAGAATGACAGCTAACAATGGCCGAGCGAAAGATTGAAATTCAAAAAGTGACCTCTATTGGTGGGACATAAAACAAATGTGTAGTGGTTAAAGAACCATGTGAATACAAAGGCTTGAAGAGACATCTATGAGAATAGTTCTCAACTATTTTGATTTGAAGGTGAGGAAAAGATACCTTGTTTAGTCTGTTGAGTTTATATTGGAAAACAAACATGAGATGAGATTTACTTGAGAGATATATATTATAAGAGTTCATTCTGATGATAACGAGTCAAAAAATTGTAGGCAATCAAAGTTGATTTGTTCATCCAAAGAAAAATGTTAGGATCTTTTTTTTTTCATGATAATTTCGAAAATTTCAGATATACTCATAAGGGGACCTTTATTTGCAAGGTGGAGAATGTTTCTGTCTTTTTCTATATCAAGAGGGTGATCAGAATCAAGAACATGGTTTGCAAATGAACTGTTGGAGTTAATTTCAAAAAACCGATGAAGTGAGAAATTTTGAATTGTATTTTTCAATTGTTTTGGAATGTAACTCTTTTGATGATTTGTCGGCCGCTCTGGCCTATATAGTTGGCTTACAATTAGGTTCTGAACAAGAAATCCCATGAATGCCTGATTTTTCCTTATCTTCCAATGTTTTCTCAGATAATGAAATCCTTTTCCTGAAACAAGATTCAAAATATATTTTTAAAAAGCCAAAAAATTTTTTCCAACTTTTGACCATAAAATGTGAAAAAATAATTGAAATTTGTAAATTCCCCAATAAAGATTAGATTAGAAGTGAAATAGCTAGATCTCTGAACAATAATTTCTCGTACAACCCTACCAACATTAATTTCAACAGGAAACAAAGAACCACATTAAACCAAATTATTAAAAAAGTTATAGGGAATGAATTAATAATCACAAAAGCAGATGAAGGAAATTGTTAAGTCATACTTGATCAGGCTGATTATATAAAGAAATATCATTTTCTCAGTACAGATAGTTCCGACAAGTTTAAGGATGATTCTACGCCTAAATACACAAATATCACAAAAACCGATTTGGATAATGCAATCGATACGATACAGTATTACCAATCCTATAAACATAACCTAATTCCAGTGAATCCGAGCACTCCTTTACTATATTGTTTGCCCAAAATTCACAAGATCGATATCCCCATTAGACCGTCGTTTCCTATTTTCAGTCACCCACGTCGAAATTAGCAGCTTGGCTTAATAGCTTGATTGGAGAAACATCAGATTTCAATGACCATCTCTCTATAAAAAACTCTAAGGATTCAACAGATAAAATATCAGATATAATTATACCCGTAAATTCTATATTGGTTTTTTCTGACGTGGTTAACTCATTTCCCAGTATACCACCTGAATACTGCATTAAATTTGTAAGATAACTCTTTTCTGAAACAGGCACATCATTCCAGCATTGCCTAAACATTTGTCATTTGTTAGATACTGTTCTAAAGCAACGCTCGAGACTCGCCATGGGTAGCAATTTATCTCTCCTCTCAGCAGAAATGTTTCTTCTCAATTTAGGAAAACAGTTTGAAGGTTCAAAGACTTTGCTCTATACGATAAAATGAGTTTTTGTCGATGACTGGATTGTTTTGTTCAATGGTAATATTGATGAATTGAATTGTCTCCTATCTTCTCTGAATTCCCTACACACATCTATTTCTTTCCCTATGGAAATGGAATCCAACAATTGTTTACCTTTCTTAGATGTTTTGATCACTGAATCGAACCAAAAATTTTATTTTCCATATCAGGAACCAAAAATTTTATTTTTCCATATACAGGAAGCCGACACATACTGATAACATGAGTTCAACAAAGAGTTGAACATTTTCAAACACATTCGCCTCAACAATGGTTTTCCTCTGAAGCTTATCAATCGAATTCATTATAGACACTTATCTAAATTCACTAATAGATATTTATATAATTCTAGAATCCCCGTTGACTATTGTTCTATTCCTTACTCCGAATTTTATAATTCGAAACGAAATTAACTTGAGAAAAATTTCTATTCAAATAGAATTACAAAAATATTTGGTTGTGAAAATTAAGAATCAAATAGACTAACACAATAATTAGAAAGATATTCTAACAAGTAAAAAGATGATATGAATTCTTGAAGAAATGCCTTCAAGCTTCCCATGGAAATGCTGAGTTGCGAAAAATTCGCTTGGCTATTCCCCTAGTGTTCGTGGAAAAGGTAAATTAACTCCTGCCTTCCCCAGGGAAAAATCCATATTAAAGGAGGGGGGGGTCGGGTTTATTCGTCTCACGGTGGTCCTTGAAAAAAAAGGATGTGGTTTTGGGAATTTCCTTTTTGGGCGACTTTTCATGGTGTGTTGGCTTTATTTGGCTCCCTCCCCCAAAATTTGGTCTTCAGGAATGACCGTGGGATAAATTTTATAATGCGACTAATGGATATATATTGGGGCCGTCCAGGTAAGCTGGGGTCCCTGTGGAAGTTTTCAGGGTGATTCGGTGGATTTCTGTTGGGCCCTCTGGATATTATTCTGGGGCTAGAGGTATGTGTGGGGTGGTCAGTTCGTGTGATGTTTTGGATGACCCCGGGGAAATTTTTTTTTTTCCGCTGGCAAGTAAGGGTTGTCCGGTTATTGTTTCTTCGTTTCCCAGAATGACCTGGCTCTTGGGGTGCTTCCTGGTTTGAATGCATGGGTTCCACCCATTCAAAGAAATAGTCCATGGCAACGGGATGTTTTGTGCCCTCGTCCGTTAGAGGAAAGGGCCCAGCAACATCAATGGGAACGTTCAAATTGGCGCCTCCGGGTCCCCTCCATCTCACCCCTGACCTTTTTCTTGGACCTCTTTGGTGACACCGCATTCTGGACATCTTCGGCACCAGCTTTCTACATCGTCTCCACATTGAACCCAGTAAAAGCTCTGCCTGATCTTATCCAAGGTCTTATTGACTCCCAGATGACCCCCGCTTTTTCCTCGTGAATTTCCATCGAGACTTCACCTATCCTTTTCCTGGGCAAAACCCCTTGGGAAATTGATGACCTTCCATCAGCTGATTTTCATACCAGTTCAAGTTATCCATTTCCCACAAGCAAAAAATCACATTGTGCCCACATGCCTTGAAGATGGGATCTCTGTCCGAAATTTGTGATGACACAGTAATTTCTCCCGGGTTGAGACATCACCCTGTTGTAGTATTCGATGACTTTCTCCTGACCATCTTGCACCTGTGTCAACACAGCTCCAAGTCCGGTGTTGCTCGCATATGTGCCCAGGAAACCTGCCTTTTCGCTGTGGGTATGCTAAGATTGGACTGGAACGAAGCGCTGCCTTCATCTTGCGGAAAGTTTCATCTTATTCGATAGACCAATGGAAGTTCATTCGATCTCCTGTTAACTCATGTGGAGGAGCTGCGATGTCTGCAAATCCTTCCACAAAACGGCGGTAATAGGTACATAGCCCAGGAAGCTCCCCACTTCGTGCTTATCTTTTGGTCTCGACCAGTCTCGAATAGCCTGTATTTTCGATTCTTCCGTTCGAATCCCTGCTGCTGAGACTGTGTGGCCCAAAAAATCCACTTGCTTCTGGAATAGGAACTACCTCTGGAAATTCAGCTTGAGGTTGACATTCCTCAATCGTCCGGAAACCTCACGAAGATTGGCCAGATGTTCTTCGAAATTCCTTCTCATAACCATGACATCATCCAAATACACCAAGCAAGTTTTCCAAGTACATTACCGGAGCATTACAGAGACCAAAAAGCATAACGGCGAACTGAAACAGTCCGCTACCAGTAGTAAACGCAGTCTTTTCCTCGACGTCTTCATGTATGCCCACTTGCCAGTATCCACTTTTCAGATACAGCGTTGATAACCATTGCGAGCCTGCTAATGTGGTCAGTGTGTCGTCGATTCTGGGTGATGGGTAGCTCTCCTTCTTCGTGACGTCATTCAATTTCTTATAATCTACACAGACAGTATGTCGTCGATTCTGGGTAATGGGTAGCTGTCCTTCTTCGTGACGTCATTCAGTTTTCTATTATCCAGACAGAATATTGTGGATCCATCCTTTTTGGAAACTAGTACCACCATGGGCTCGATGATTCCTCGATAACGCTATCTTTGGTCATTTGGTCATTTTCTCGACAAGCTTTCTCACTTCCTGTTGTTTTCCTGAAAGTTTTCTGTTGTTCCCGTTCCCAGTTTTTTTTTCAAGAATTTTCTGGAAATGTTGTAACCGTTCCTTCTCTTTTCGTCGGCGTTCCTCATTCTCTTGTTTTTCTCTTTCGACGGTCCTCAGCCTCTTGTTTTATTTTTCTGCCGTCGTTCTTCATCCTCTTGCTTTTCTCTATGCCGTCGTTCTTCCTTTTTTTGTCGACGTTCCTCTTGCTCGGAAAACTGCTGCCTGATCATTTCTATTACCGCCTCCATCTCATTCAGTTTCCTATAATCTACACAGAATTTTGTGGACCCATCCTCTCTGAAAACTAGTACCACCGTGGCGGACCATGGATTCGATTATTCCTCGATAACGCCATCTTTGGTCATTTTCACGATAAGCTTTTCCACTTTCTGTTGTTTAGAAAATGGTAATCTCCTTGGTGGTTGTCGATATGGATGGGCTTCACCGGTATCTATCCTATACTGGACCAAGTTGGTTCATACTGTTGGTGATCCTGCGGACTCGAATACGTCACTTTCATTGGCAATGAATGTCATGGCGGCTTCGTATTCCTTCGGTGACAAATGTTTCAAGGACTTCCCTATGGTTCCCAGTATGTCATCAGCTGTGCCTTTTCTGTCCGGATATGCGCTTGTTTCGCAATCTGCTACCCGCTCAACTGGCTCGCATACTCATATGATGTCTCCTTGCAAGACTGTTATTTCATCAGGGAATACATTGGCAATTCTTACAGGGGTGTCTTTTTTCGTCCTTATGGCTGTACAATTCCAACGCAGCACCCAGGGTCTCCCTCCAATCGGGCCTCAACGATCTTTTCAGATAAACCAGGTATCCTGGCACTTTTGGCTACGTCCAATTCCACAGAATGACCCCTTTCAGATGGTGCTGTTGAAATGAGTTCTTCTCCTTCAAATTCCATAGTTTTCTGCTCACCATCGGAAAAAATCCATAGTCACTGATCAAATCCATCCCAAGTATGAACGGCTACAAAAACTCTTTCCATTATTGGTAGTCTTCCGAGATTTAATGTGATGTCCGCTTCCCCTCGAGGGACCGTTCGTAGGACAGAATTGGATGTTAGCGGTTCTAGGATACCGCTGCGGAACAGGAAAACTGAGGCACCAGTGTCTATAGTGCATATGACGTCTCTTTGGTTAACCTTTCCTTCGATGTTCAAACTATTGGTAGTTCTTCTCATAGATACTGGTCAAGCCCATTCAGTTCGACAACCACCGAGAATAAAACTATTTGCCAAACAACAGGAAGTGAAAAAGCTTGACGAGAAAATGACCAAAGATGGCGTTATCGAGGAATCATCGCGTCCATGGTCCGCCCTGGTGGTACTGGTTTCTAAAAAGGATGGATTCACAAGATTCTGTGAAGATTATGGGAAACTGGATGACGTCACGAAGAAGGACAGCTACCCATCACCCAGAATCAACGACACACTGACCACATTAGCAGGCTCGCAATGGTTTTCGACGCTGGATCCAAAGAGTGGATACTGGCAAGTGATCATACATGAAGACGACAAGAAAAAGACTGCGTTTACTACTGGTAGCGAACTGTATCTGTTCACCGTTATGCCTTTTGGTCCCTCCAGCAACCTTCGAAAGATTGATGGAGCTGATATTGCGTGGACTCACTTGGAAAACTTTCCGAGTGTATTTGATTGATGTCATGGTTATGGGAAGAAATTTCGAAAAACATATGAAATGAAATGCATAAAGCACACACAAAGTCGTCTTCACAAAAGGTTCAATATAAATTGAAACAATTGGTAGACCGATAGGCAAAAAACAACTACTTCCCTAGCAAATACCACGCAGAACGTTGAATGATATTCACCTGACAATCCATACAAACTTCCATATAAATGGATATTGTTCGCAAATGTTTCTTTCTGATAAGATCTATTATGTTTGAATTCATGTCGTGTCCGCCTAACATACGCATACCGGTTTCAGGCTTTTTTGGCCCCATCAGTACGGAGTAGTCACCAGCCAGAGATTCAGAGAGCTCTGGCCGAAGCGAGACACAACATAAATAAAATCATCATCGAGCATCATCTTCAGGTGCGTAGGAAAAGATAATTTTAACCGGCGACACCTAGTGACAGAAAGAAACACTCCATACAATTCTCCCTACTTCGAGAGGATTCTAAATAACATTTTCTTTTCCCAGTAGGAGTCGCTCAAAATGCCCGACTGGCATATTTCAATGAAAGAAAAAGCCATATGAAGGGGATGAGATATGAAATGAAATACATAAAGCACACACAAAGTCGTCTTCACAGAAGGTTCAATATAAATTGAAACAATTGGTAGACCGATAGGCAAAAAACAACTACTTCCCTAGCAAATACCACGCAGAACGTTGAATGATATTCACCTGACAATCCATGCAAACTTCCATATAAATGGATATTGTTCGCAAATGTTTCTTTCTGATAAGATCTATTATGTTTGAATTCATGTCGTGTCCGCCTAACATACGCATACCGGTTTCAGGCTTTTTTGGCCCCATCAGTACGGAGTAGTCACCAGCCAGAGATTCAGAGAGCTCTGGCCGAAGCGAGACACAACATAAATAAAATCATCATCGAGCATAAAACATCTTCAGGTGCGTAGGAAAAGATAACTTTTAACCGGCGACACCTAGTGACAGAAAGAAACACTCCATACAATTCTCCTACTTCGATAGGATTCTAAATAAAATTTTCTTTCCCAGTAGGAGTGGCTCAAAATAACCGACTGGCATATTTCAATGAAAGAAAAAGCCATATGAAGGGGATGAGATATGAAATGAAATGCATAAAGCACACACAAAGTCGTCTTCACAGAAGGTTCAATATAAATTGAAACAATTGGTAGACCGACAGCGAAAAACAACTACTTTCAGCAAATACCACGCAGGACGTTGAATGATATTCACCTGACAATCCATGCAAACTTCCATATAAATGGATATTGTTCGCAAATGTTTCTTTCTGATAAGATCTATTATGTTTGAATTCATGTCGTGTCCGCCTAACATACGCATACCGGTTTCAGGCTTTTTTGGCCCCATCAGTACGGAGTAGTCACCAGCCAGAGATTCAGAGAGCTCTGGCCGAAGCGAGACACAACATAAATAAAATCATCATCGAGCATAAAACATCTTCAGGTGCGTAGGAAAAGATAACTTTTAACCGGCGACACCTAGTGACAGAAAGAAACACTCCATACAATCCTCCTACTTCGATAGGATTCTAAATAAAATTTTCTTTCCCAGTAGGAGTGGCTCAAAATGCCCGACTGGCATATTTCAATGAAAGAAAAAGCCATATGAAGGGGATGAGATATGAAATGAAATGCATAAAGCACACACAAAGTCGTCTTCACAGAAGGTTCAATATAAATTGAAACAATTGGTAGACCGACACGCGAAAAACAACTACTTTCCTAGCAAATACCACGCAGGACGTTGAATGATATTCACCTGACAATCCATGCAAACTTCCATATAAATGGATATTGTTCGCAAATGTTTCTTTCTGATAAGATCATTATGTTTAAATTCATGTCGTGTCCGCCTAACATCCGCATACCGGTTTCAGGCTTTTTTCGCCCTTCATCAGTACGGAGTAGTCACCAGCCAGAGATTCAGAGAGCTCTGACCGAAGCGAGACACAAAATAAATAAAATCATCATCGAGCTTAAAAAATCTTTAGGTGCGTCGGAAAATATAACTTTTAACCGGCGACACCTAGTGACAGAAAGAAACACTCCATACAATCCTCCTACTTCGGATTCTAAATAAAAGATTCCTCCTCAGTAGGAGTGGCTCAATATGCCCGACTGGCATATTTTGATGAAAGAAAAAGCCATATCAAGGGGATAAGATATGAAATGAAATGCATATAGCACACACAAAGTCGTCTCCACAAAAGGTTTGATATAAATTGAAACAATTGGTAGACCGACAGGCGAAAAACAACTACTTTCCTAGCAAATGCCACGCAGAACGTTGAATGATATTCACCTGACAATCCATGCAAACTTCCATATAAATGGATATAGTTCGCAAATGTTTCTTTCTGATAAGATCGATTATGTTTAAATTCATGTCGTGTCCGCCTAACATCCGCATACCGGTTTCAGGCTTTTTTGGCCCTCATCAGTACGAAGTAGTCACCAGCCAGAGATTCAAAGAGCTCTGGCCGCAGCGAGACACAACATAAATAAAATCGTGAAAGATAAGTGCCATGTGAGTGGAATGAATAGTATCGATAACGATTATTAAAGAATTAATATAAATGAAATAGTAGATTCAGGTGAAAAACATTGCTCTGAATATCGCAGAAATTGAATGATATTACCTGAATTCATGTTACTTCAATTATATTGAATGCAAGTTTTTGATAAGCTGATTATGTTATTTAGTCGTAATTTTCAACGATAGAGTTTCGTTTTGGCCCTCATCAGTTGACTACTCGTACCGATGAGGGCCAAGAAGCCGAAACCGGTATGCGATTGTTAGGTGAACACGACATAAATTAAACATAATCGAGCTTATCAGAAAGAAACATTTGCATTCAATGTCCATTGATATTATATGGAAGTATGCATGGATTTTCAGGTGAATATCATTCAATGTTCTGCGTGGTATTTGCCAGGAAAGTAGTTGTTTTTCACCTGAGATCTACCATTTTCTGGTTCAATTTTATATTGAATTCTTTATGTGAAGAAAACCGTTTAATTCGATTTTTCTATAAATAAAATCATCATCAAGCTCAAAACATCTTTAGGTGCGTCGGAAAAGATAACTTTCAACCGGCGACACCCAGTGACAGAAAAAAACACTCCATACAATTCTCCTACCTCGATAGGATTCCAAATAAAAGATTCCTCCTCAGTCGGAGTGGCTCAAAATGCCCGACTGGCATATTTTAATGAAAGAAAGAGCCATATGAAGGGGATAAGATATGAAATGAAATGCATAAAGCACACACAAAGTCGTTTTCACAAAAGGTTCAATATAAATTGAAACAATTGGTAGACTGACACGCGAAAAACAACTACTTTCCTAGCAAATACCACGCAGAACGTTGGATGATATTCACCTGACAATCCATGCAAACTTCCATATAAATGGATATTGTTCGCAAATGTTTCTCCCTGATAAAACAGAAAGCGTATAATTTTTTACTGTTTTTTTTTCTTTCATTAGGGATTGGGGTGTTAATTTGATTTGTATCATATTCAGATTTTCTATCTAATTCATCATTCTCATTTTTTCCACAGTTCCTGTGTTCCCTCCAATTTAAGAAAGCTTTTCATAATACCAATATCACAAGAAGGGTGAAAGTTGCACCTAAGGTGCCAAAGAATGCTGTTTGGTGCTTGAAGGAGCCTGCAGCCTGTACCCTCCCAAATTGGCCAGGAAAAATGGCTAAGTCAGGCCTTCCCTTGAACAGGATATAGCCTAATATAATGGATAAAACAGGGTGCCATATGAGAAAAATAGTATCTCCGTGAATTCCGTAAGTATCATAATGTGAAAAAATTGAAAAGGGAAACATTCTCAATTGAATATTGATAGAAAGATTTTTGAATTGAAAAATCCACGATTAAAATGAAGTTATTTTTTGTGAATGTCTAAAGAAACAACTACAAGTTACGTTGATATTAAACTACATCTTATAGATATTCTGAAAAGGCCCTTACTCGAAAGAAAAAATCTGAAATTTAAAATTTGCATTTTCATTCAGATAGTTATTTGATTTTCTATTCGTCTCAATTAAGAACTCATAAAGATGAATGAGGCAAAGATGAATGTTTTCAGATTTTTTCTTTTGAGTTAGGGCCTTTTCAGAATATCTATCAGATGTAGTTCAATGTCCAGCGTGGCTTTAGCCGGGGAAGTAGTTGTTTCCTGTTAGACATTCACAAAAAATAGCTTCATTTCAATCGTGCATTTTTCAATTCACAAAAATTTTTTCTATCAATATTCAATTGAGAATGTTTCCCTTTTCAACATGAATACTCCACAAGATGTTATCTTGACGATGGAAGATAGTGACTAAGGTTTATCTTTCTGTCGCAGATGATTCCACATCTGATTTTATGAACATCCTGTTTATATTTTCAACAAATCAGTGAAAAATTGACATCTTTAATACTACTCAGTACTTCCCTTATTTGGTCATTTGTGAAAGTTAGGTTCAGATGAGGTACGGTTAACGTCCAGTTGGGGTTGAGACATTCAGAAAAAATTTTGAACTGTGGAAGATTATTTCTCATATTTGGATTCAGGACAAAATATTTAAGGTTTGACCACGCTGCAGGTAGAACATGTGTGACAGATGCAATGTTTTATGCTGATTTTGGACAGGGGAAATGAGTTGGAATTATTTCTTCATTTTCCATTGTTAATGCACAATTACATGGTAGTTTTATTTTAATTCCACCAGGGGCATCATATGTTTTTTCTGGGAATATAATTGATTCATTGGGGCACTCAATTTTTTATTTATTTTTTTGGATGGGTTACAATGTATATTTTTTCATTATTTCTGAAATCATTGTGGTGGTGGATTTATGACAGTTAATAGGGCAGTGGTGAGTAATGTCTTCCAATGTAGCTCCATAATATAATTTCCTAGCAGAAGCTGAACCTTTTAGTGTGTCAGCCGCATATCTTGGTAAAAAACATAACTGATCTTGGTATGGTTCACAGTGTAGTGACCCTGTTCCTGAAATTTGACGGATTGTACTAGACAATGTTTCAGAATTTTTTGACACTGCCAAAAAAATAGTGTCATACTGAATCATACAGGACTGGTCTAACCGAGCAAATGAGGCTGCGATTAATTGAAATAGTTTCCAAGTGTGATGATTTTGGACTATAGGGATTCTAAGGGAACTAATATTTCAGTCTCTGTGAATGTACAGTCAAATATGGGCAGTTCATATAATTTTGCAATATAATCCGTATTAATGGCTAAACTTTGATTTGATTTGTGAATCTATTTTTGAAGGATGTCCACATCGGTTTTCAATATTGTTGGATTCAATAATGATATGGTTATTTGATGCTGTCTGCATGAAGCTAAGATTGGTTGTGTTCTTACCGCCCTCATGACCCTGATAATGTGTTTTACATTTTTAAACAGATTATGTTTCAATATTAAGACCAGATTGTCCATTTCATTCTCATGTGACTCCAATTCTTTTTTAAAGTTGTTTCCAACTCGTTCTATTCTATTTATCTTACTTCCCGTGGTTTTGAAGTTTCTGTTGAATATTTTCGAATTATTTTTTAATTTGCGGTAATTGTAGTAATGGAATCTGATAATCCTTCTTGTAGTTTATTTACTTGTATGTGTAGGTCCTGTTTGTCTGTTATAAATGTAATAAGTTTTTGTTGGTTTGCTACCCCACAGCACCATTCCAGTTCGGAGCCAATGAAATCTAAATATCTCGTAACCCGAGTTTTGTAATATTTTTCGTAGGAAAAGTTCCTCAACACAGAGATACTCCAGCTTCGTTCAATAGCTGCAAATTCCTGATTGGAAGCAACATTCAGCTGGCTTATTTCACTGAGTATTTGACATTCAAATTCGCTGTTGTTTCTGTTCAAACAACCTGTTTCAGTGTGAGCTCCATCCTGGTGTGTTTTTTCAGCCCAGACTGATTCGTAAACTGGAGGGATTGTTGCTTCATATGTCACTGAGGAGGGAAGGGCTCTCCAAAATGCTCTTGCAGTTACTTCCAAATATTTTTCCTCTCCACTTCCATATGCCAAGCAAAATAGTGAGATTACCCTGAAATATCATTTGACTTCCACTGATGTCACTTTTACTTGAGGGTACTTACCAAAATCTCTTGATATTTGCCTATGTTGTGGCTCAGTAATAGGTTCCTATGTTGTGGTACAACATAGGCACATAAATCTCAATATATCGAATAATAACACAGTGACTACTATCAATATTGTCCCCAGTATTTTTACCTCCTTACCGTACCTAAGAGATATCTCACCCAAACTTGCTAGACTTTTCGAAACCATAGATAATATCAAAATAGCAAATAAAAGAGTCCTTACAATTAAGTCTATTTATTCCAAAGTGAAAGACAAAGTACCAATGTTAGACAGCAGGAATGTTATATATAGTATACCTTGCCAGGGTTGTGACAAAGTGTATATTGGTCAGACTGCAAGATTATTAAAACAGAGATTGATATCCCATAAAAGTGATTGCAGGCACCATCCAGAAAGATGTGCTCTAGCAGATCACGTGAACAAATTCGACCATCATATGAACTATGATGAAGTAAGAATATTAACTAATGAACGGCACACTGCCAAGAGAACTTTTCTGGAAATGGCTTTCATATCACAGGAAAAAAATTATATGAACAAAAAAACGGATGTCAACCATCTGAGTGAAATTTATGGAAAATACAGGATTTTCCTCAAATCAATCTGAGCTCATTACCAGTTATTAATATATTTTCAAGTTGACTCAACCTTCAGTTGGTACTATCAAGAAAATTACTAAAATACTTTGGCCAATAATGACGAACCATTTCATATCAGTTAGTACTACCCTCAGTTGGTACCAGTGACTGTCAAAGCATATGACAAGTGAATAAATAATTTTCCTACAATTTATAACCTATTGTACTTTTTCAAGACACACATGTTTCAGACTTTATATTTCTAATATTTTAATTAGTGAAGTTTCAATGAATTTTAATGTGTATAATTAGTTGACGATTTGAAACATGTGTTGCCAACTTCAAATTCAGAACTTATATTTCACCGTACTTCACATGAATAACATTCATAAACAACATAGAAACTAATCTCAACAAAGATGTAAGTTATTAGTACCTTAAGGTCCGAATGACACACTAATTTGTTCAATTCGTCATTGTAGTATGCCTGAAGATGGAAATAAAACATTCCGAAAGCTTGGACAAACTTTAAAGAGTACACTTTTTCTTTTGCTGCATACCTCAATAATCAATTTGTTACACCTAACTAGTCAGCAACGACTATCTTCCACTATATATATATATATATATATATATATATATATATATGTATAAAGATATTTATAGATTCTCCTGTTCGAACCGGAGCAGATTTATTTTTATTGGGTTTCTTCTGGTGTCGAAGAATCGTTATAGGGAAGACCCCTTTTGAATTCCGTTGTCCACCTCACCCACTTTTCGAATAATTTCATGAGGTATGAACCATTTCAGCAGAAGTTTTCCAGATCGCTCCAACTCACTTACAGAGGTGAATATTTTTACCTTAATCCCCGGCTTGAAGTCTAACTGACGGTGTCTTCCATCATATCTGACTTTGTCCTTTGATTGTCTCGCTTTTATAATACCAACCGCTGTATTCCTGATTGCCAGGGCAATCTCCCTCATTTAATTTGCTTTTAATGAAGTTCTGGGTTCCATCAAACTCGCTTGCGTTGATAGAATAGGTTCCCTTCGATACACCAACATGAATGGAGATAATTTTGTTGTGGCTTGTTTTGCCGTATAATAAGCAAATGTTATGTGTGGCAGGTATTCTGGCCAGTCAGACTGATCTGTGCTGACATACATTGATAGCATGTCTGCTATTATTTTGTTGAGTCTTCCGATCAGTCCATAACAGAAGGGTCTGTAAGCCGTTGTGTATTGATTGGTTGTTCCCATGCTTTTCAGAAGTTCCTGGACAAGTTCTGAACGAAAAGTGCACCCTCTATCCGATTGAATATGTCTTGGAGATCCGTGTCTTGTGAATATTTTTTTGAGGAGAAATTTGGCAACAGGTCCTGCTTTTCCTGATTTCAGTGCCTTTGTTTCTGCCTAGCGGGTAGCATAGTCGGTCGCAACGACGATAACTGTTTAACCAATTTTGCTGCGCCTAAATGGTCCCAGCAGATCAATTTGCACTTTGTCGAATGGCATGCCGACTGTAATTGGTTGGAGGAATCCAATTGATTTATTATATTTTTCGCCCTTTCTTGCCTGACAGTCTTTACAATCTTTCACATATTTTCCAGGTCTTCTTGTGGATTTGACCAATAGAATCTACTTTTTACTTTGTCCAGGGTTTTTGCAATACCAAGATGTCCTGACAAGGGCACCGCATGGTGAGAAAATAATATTTCTCCAATCAAATGTTTTGGTATCACCAGTAAGTTTTCTAGTCCCTCCGGTCGTGGGTTTGCTTTATATAGGACTTCTTCTATCAACCTGAAATTAATAGCTCTTTTTCTCAGTCTTATAGGTAGGAAATTGTCTTCGGAATATTTTATGGCCTGGGTGAGATCTCTGATGTCTTTGTCATGTTGTTGCTCCTTGCTTATGTCCTCCGATAGTGATAGGTAGGTCGGTATTTCCCCAGTTTCCTCAAAATCTCGTTTTTTTTTAAGGTGATGCTGGGTTTCTAGAGAGACAGTCTGCGTCCTTATGTGCTGTATCACTCTTGTGGATTATTGTATAATCGAGTTTCAATGCCCAGCATGCTAGTCTGCCTGTTGGGTCCTTCTATGATAGAACGTAATACAGAGCATGATGGTCTGTCACGATCCTTACTTTTCTACCATATTCCAGATGACTTAAATAACCTAATGCCCAAATTGCTCGCAGTGCCTCCAACTCGGTTACTGTATAATTCTGTTCAGCCTTTGTTAGGCTCCTATTTCTATTTGATACTGGATGGACATATCAATCCTCTCCTTCATGAAGTAGGATGGCACCAATACCTAATTTGCATGCGTCGACTCTGAGTTCGCAGTTTTTATTCGGATCATAATGTTTGAGAACGGGTGCTGATAATAGTTTTTCTTTTGAAATTTCAAATGCTCTTTCTTGATCCTCTGTCCAAATGAATCCATTTTTTTTCTGGTTGCCAGATGAAATGGTCTTGCAATGAGTGAAAAGTTGTTTATGAATTTTTTATAATAATTACATAGGCCAATGAATTTTTTTCATAGCCGCTTACTCATCCTCGTCTGGGGCCAATTCCTTATCACTCACAATATACCCCAACATTTTCACTTCTGACTGGGCATAAACACACTTACTGGGTTTAAGAGTAAGATTTGCCTGTCTAAGTCTCTCAAACACTGTTTTTAACTTTCCCAGGTGTTCCTCCGGTGTACAAGAGAGAATTATTACATCGTCCAAGTGAATCAAGATGTCTTTCCACTTCAAGCATCTGAAGACCTGGTCTGCTAACTGAGAGAAGGTGGCCGGGGCGTTATATAGACCAAAACCCAAAACTTGGAATTCGTACTGCCTATGACCCTGAACGATGAATGCAGCGTATGATTCAGAACATTCTTTGACTTCCACTCGCCAATATCCGCTGAACATATCGAGAGTTGTGAAGTATTTTGCCCCATGAAGATATGTTGAAATATCATCTATTTGCGGAATTGAGTACATTGACTTTTTTGTAACATTGTTTAGCTTCCTGTAGTCAACACAAATTCTTGTTTGTCCATCTTTTTTTCTACCAGTACTACTGGACTTGCCCACGGGAAGTGGCTTTGCCTTATTATATCATTTTCTAACATTTCTGTGATTTGTTGGTCAACGATTTGTCTTTGTTTTTGCGATACGCGATGTGGCCCAATTTTTATCGGATTCGGATCACCCATGTCAATTATGTGTTCCACCAAACTAGTTAACCCCATTTGTCTAATTGATTTCGAGAAAACGTCCTTGTATCCGTCCAACAACTCCATTAGTTTTGTTTTGAACTTGAGATCCTTGATCCCAGATAGGAGTAATTTTTTCCTCTGAATTTTCTGTGTATAAGGTTAGCGCTAAATCGTTTTCATCAGAACTATTTTCAAACTTATACAAGAAACCTATTGTGGTGTTATTAAATACCTTGATTCTGATAGGGTTCTTGCTTGTTATGTCAATAACAATTTTTTCGAAATTTTCTTCTGTTGCCGAGTTCAGCAGGAGACCCCGTGGCACCAAAAAGCTTCCTTTTTCTTGAAATTCCATATCTTTTGATTTCGTTTTTGGTAATCCCACAATTTCTACTTCCATCTTCGAGTTTTCATTGGGTCTTGAACAATAACTTTCTATCAAAATCACCTTGAATCTGTTATTTTCATCGCTATTTTGTTTTTTTGCACGGCAGTCTTCTGATTTCGATGTATTTTTCAGGCTTTTCTCCTTCGTGTATGATTGCTACCTCTAAAGGGTTTTCCACTAGTGGTTTTTGTGCAAAGCATATTATGAAGTCAATTTCCACGTCATTGAATATATAAGTTATTATATTTTTCATGGTGTTCCAGTTCATCTTGTCGAATCCACGACCAATCTGTGGCATTGCAAATTTTTTTTACTTTATTTTCAACAATCTTTTTTTTCATCTCTGCCAAGCAGACTACATAGTTTTAAGTGTCGGTTTTTCCCCGCACTGAGTTTTTGTGACTAGATTGTATATTATTCTGCCATTCCTTTTTGTGGAGATGACTCCACCTGTTATGGGCCTGCTCTTCTTGATTTCTTCTCCAAGTGAAAAAATATTGTCAGAACTTTTTGCAATCCCAGCACCTAGTTTTCCGTCAATGCGAATTGATTTCCAATATTGAATATGTCTATATTTTTCCCTTCAATTTTGACCTGCGCAATCTTTCCTTCAAAATGTTGGTTACTGTATATCCAATATTGACCTTTTATTTCATTTTTTTTGGGTGTAATCGTTCTTATTTGCCTTTTTGTTTTATTTCTTCCTTACTCTTTCATAACATTTTTAATTTTTATTCCAACAAAGTAACATTGTTGTGATGAGTTATTTTAATCTTCGGTTGTATTTGATCGCACATAAAGTAAAATTCAGATCAATCGAGACCTATTCAAATTACTTTGAATATATTTTTTCAATTATTTTTATGATTTCTGGTATAAATTCAAGCTAGAGCCCAGCCATTACGGGCCAGGGGGAAGTGTCATGAAGCATTAGTTTAGTAAATCCAAAATTCAAATGTTTTCTCTCCTAAACGCCACAAGGGCATTTCAATTCCTGTTCTGCACTCGTTTGTATCTCATAATCAAATCAATACCCTGTATAGAATATTGCAGAGGGAAATAACGGGAACTGAGGTGTTGAATTACATTAATTGAACTCAGCTAATAATACTGATCAAAGATTTTAGGAAGGAATGACCTGTGGAGAGGGGCATTCATTGTCGAGTTTTGATGATAATTGAGGAGAATAAAACAGTCAGTTGATCGCGAGTTTTAATCGAGAAAACATCCAAAGTAATCGGCGGATGACACTTCCCCCTATGGCACCCAAAAGGGATATTATGATGTAAGTACTTTGTTTTCACTATTGCTCATTCATTTTAATGAATCTTTATTTTTATAAATGTGTCATTCACCTAATCGACTTCACTTCTATTCTCGCAGCCCTACTGCAAGGGGAACAATTCAGGGTTGTTGAACTAAAATGGGGTTCGAGTAGCCGATGGTGATCATGGCTATCCTCGATATTGGAATATGTGTTGAGGGCTTGAAAAAAGTCCCGACAATATTTTGGACAGAGATCCCATCTTCAAGGCATATGGGCACAATGGGATTCCCTGCTTGTGGAAAATGGAAAACTCTGGCGGACTGTGTTCTTCAATACATAAACGCCTAATACGAGAAAACTATCTCTGATTTGCAAACCGAGTTGAATAACCTAATAAAAAACAACTACCAACTTCAATATGAAGTAGATGATTTGGAGAAAAATCAAGAAATAAAAACCCCCAATTTTTTGGAGAACAGAAATGAGAACAAGAATACACCGGAGGTGCTTATGGGTATAATCAATCAAAAATGAAGGTAGCCATTAGTGATAGAGACATAAAGTGTCACGGTATACCAAACAAAAACAGGTATGTTGAAAATCCGAAACCTGCAGCTGTCTTGATAAGGTTATCAGAATACGCCTCGCTAAAGTTTTGAAGCATAGGAAATACTTGAAATCCAGTGGAATGTCCTTGCAGGAGGATCTGACAAAAGCTCAACTGTCAATTATCAACTCCGCTGTATCGAAGTACTCGAAAAAATGTGTGTGGGTTTGTAACGGTACAATATTTGTGAAACATAATGACATAGTACACTATGTGAGGAACGAAGAGGATCTACTGAAGATTTCCGAAAACTGATTGAAACCTAATTTTTTTTCCGACCGTGATTTCTTCTTTCCATAAGCAAATACTTGTCAAAATGTTGATTGGGCCTCTGAACTATGATTCGGTTTGTTTTTTTTTTACCGTAATATGATGTGAGAACATTGGTAGAGAGAGCGACGCACATATGCAACGACGAGGAGTCACTAGATGCCGAATTAGACCATATCAGAGAGGACCTTCACCGGAATGGATATCCCAAGAAACTCCTAGGAGAAGTATTGAAACAACTCCAGAGAACGAAGACATCTGAAGAGCAACAACAAAGTACAGTGATCTGCCTTCCGTACATCAGAGGTGTCTCCGAGAAGATCATAAGGATCGGAAACAAGTTCAACATCAGGAGTTGCTTTCAATCCGGCAGTACTTTACGGAGTTTCCTGACGAAGACCAAACCTGACAACAAAAATGAAATCAGTAAGAATTGCATTTATGAAGTTCCATGTGAATGCGGAAATTCCTACATTGGAGAGACAAAGAGGCCGTTATCGGTAAGATTGGATGAGCACAAGAAATGGACTCAACGTGGAGAAACGTCAAAATCGGGAATCGCTGACCACGTCTGGACTGAGCACCATCGAGTTCTATGGGACGAAGCAAGTGTTCTACATAGAGAGGAGCATTGGTTCAAACGAAAGTTCAAAGAGGCCGTCTACATCGAAGCGAATAACGCCTTTAGTCAACCCAGCGTTGAGATCAAGAACGTATGGAAACCACTGCTTGCTCTTCCTGGCGGGCTGCAGAGGCGCGAAACTTCACGCACCACCACAACGCGCGAAATTACACGCACCACTGCACATGGCGGGATTACACGCATCATTGCACCGGCAGTCATATAAATTGGTAAGTAGCACCTAAACTTGTTAGTGTTCACCTGAATACGATTGCAGATACAAGCATTCGAAACGTCGTGAAAAAGTTTTGAATCCATTAAGACGATGGACGTCCGAAACGAGGATAATCATGATGTCAAATGTTGTATACTGAGTTTTTTCTATTTTCACTATATTGCACCACACCTTTCGTTTAAAAACTTTTTTTCCCTACACCAAACTTCATTCAAATATATCAAAGTTTGTGCACAACGAAATGAAAATGTATGTTGTCACTGGTAATTCGTTTTTTTGTATCTGATAACCAACTTTGCTACTACTCTCCTAAACCCTTTTTTCTTTTCTTTTTTTTCTCTCCTCTCTCCAATATCTTCCATACTTTTTTTTCCCAAAAAAATACTTTCGGCTATCGAAATCATCTAGTCTCATTTTTGAAAATGACATCCAATATATCTCATGTGAATGTTAGAGCTCTCACTGCAAATTTTCAGAAATTCCGAAATAAGATTGCTTAAGATAATTGTGACGCCTGTATGTGTAACTGAAACATTAATCAGGATATCGAAAAAGGAGCCGTTGAACTGGATTATTACGTATTAGTAACGCAATTTATTCTCTGATTTTGTGAACATTATTCTTCTTGGTGACTTCAACATGAATATGAGAAAATTTCAACTCATCTCTAACGTCACACTTCAGTAATATCTAAGAAACCTTCAGTTTCAAACAACTGCTTGGAACACCAACCAGAGTTACTAATACCTCGTCAACATTAATTGATCTTATTATCACCAATTTGGACATTAATGATTGTACAGCTTCCGTTGAAGACTGTGACATCTCTGATCACTCTCTAGTCAAATGCATAATTAAACTCGAGAAACGGACAAATCAGACTGAACCAAAAATCTCTGTCAAGCCTTGGAAGCGAATTTCACTCGAGAACTCCGAACATGATTCATTGAATCTTCCCTGATTCAACTTCTTCGAAACGAACGATATTGATTCTGAACAAAAATATACTGGTCGTCTTCGACTTGCATGACCCAGTGTCACACATTGTTCCTTCTGAATTAAATTATACACCATGGATAACTGAGAATATCAAACTAATGCAATCTTTGAGAGATAAAGCTTCGATGAAGTTCAAGAATTCACACTTATCTCAAAATTGAGAAATATTACAAACTCAGCTATAAGAGCCGAAAAAAAGCATAGTTGAATACAAAATTCCAGAACTGTAACATTAAAAAAAAGTGGATTGAACCTCAAAAAACTCAATATTTCCAAGAACAAAAAATCTGAAATTCCTTGTGAGTTGCGAAATGCTAACTTTATGAATGATTTCTCCGTCAATTTATCCTATAACGATGCAGAAGTTGACGGGGAAATTATTCTTCATTACAAAAACCATAAGAAAACGGGCATCAACTCGAACTTTAGTTTTCATGAAGGTGATGAAAAAACAATTTCAGAAATCATTCATTCAATGAAATCGAAGGCAACTGGGAGTGACGAAGTCAATATATTACTCCTGCAGTTATGTTGCTCTTTAATTATAACATTCATTACCCATATCGTGAGGTATTCGGCAAAAAGATTTCTCCTCAACCTGGAAGGATGCTAAAGTGGTTCCGATTCCGAAAGTAACACACCCAACCAGATATGACGATCTTTGCTCCATAAGCATACTTCCAACTATGTCCAAAATTTTTGAAAAAATACTTGAAATGCAGATGAGACAATATTAGAATGATAATGATATATTGTCCTCCAAGCAATCAGGATTCAGAAGCGGGTTCAGTTGTACCTCGGCTCTAGCAAACGTTATTGACGATATAATTAATGCAACCGACAAGGGTAAAATTTCAGTGCTGGTTTGTCTTGATTATTCGAAGGCGTTCGATATGATTAATTAATAAGCTAAACTCAATTACTTTGGATTCAGTATTGATGCGTGCGCATTGCTTCTATCTCATCTTCATAAAAGAACTCAAACAGTCGAACTTGATAATAAGTTTTCAACTCCACTCGAAGTAAAATGGGGAGTCCCACAAGGAAGCATATTAGGGCCACTTCCATTAACATGATATACTGAAAATTTCATTGATGCAATGATACTCTGTAACTTTCACTCCTACGCTGACGACACCCAGTTGTACTACTTACTCGAACCGTCTAAGCTAGATGAAGCACAATACGCAATAAATACTAATTTAGATGCAATTTTATGAATTTTTTCAAAGCATTTATTGAAAATCAACCCTAACAAATCATCAGTAATGATATTTTGCAATGATATTCATCAGGAACACATAAGTAATAATATGATACTTGAAATTGACGGTACAACAATACCATTAAAATCTTCTTGAAAGAATCTTGGTCTAATAGTTGACTCTGAATTGCGTTTCAAGGAACATATCAATCTGAAATTGCGAAATGCGTATTCAGCTCTGAAATTATTTCATCCCCAGAGACACTTCCTTTCATTAGATTCTAAAAAAATGTTATGTGATACATTAGTACTGTCGCAGTTTAATCACTGCGACACTGTATATGGACCTTGTCTCAATAATTCTGATAATTTTTTTTATTTATTTGGTACACCATTCAACAGCCGAAGCCATTCACAGAATGGGAAATATACACCCACGAAAGGTTAAACAGAGTTAAACCTAATGTTCAGACATAAACAGAGATAATCCTAATGTACATGAAGACTGAAAAAAACTCAGCGAGAAAAAAGTTCATACACATCACAACAAATATGAAACTATATTATATGTTCAGTAAGAATCATTATGATTGCAAGATAGCTATTTTGATGTTAATTGGCTTGCAATTGGAAATATCTACGTTATTCTGGATTGACAAGTAATCAAAGCATATTGAGGAAAGGGGAGGTAAAATGTATTACTTTTACGTACAGGTACCCTGGGAACATACAAATTTATATGTGAAAGTAAGTATGCACAATTAATTATAGAGAAAATAACCTTGTGCAAAAATGATAGACCCAGGTAATTACGACGATTGTCTAGAGAGTGAACCTGGAATCTCAAAAGTAGCACTTCATGTGGAATACGTCGGTTTGGATAAAATCTATCACACTTGAAACTAATGTACTTCAAGAATATTCTCTGAATATTCTCTGAATTTATAACGTGTATGTTGTAACAAGGATTCCACACGACACAGCATTACTCAAACCTTGATCTCACAAGCGCATTGAAAAGGAATAAGTAAGTGTTGATATCAGAAAACCATTTGGAGTTTCTATTGATGGAACTTCTGATATCCGTCGTATTCAAAAAGTCCAGAACTGTTGTATTCGGCTTATTTACGATATTAAAAAAAGCGAGAGAGTATTTCATAAATTGAAGGAGTTGAAATGGCTTAATATGAAAGATAGAAGGCTCCATAACATCGGTTGCTTCTTTTATACATCAATTCTCACAAAAACCCCTGCATACTTATTCGGAAAAGTATCATATCGCACAGAGGACCACAACCTCAATATAGGGCGGCCAACTATTTTAACGTTTCCCAGTCATTCCAAATCAATTTTTGATCGGTCGTTTTTCTATACCATTGCATCGTCCATTAACTATCTGTACAGTAAAGACCCCTCTCGCCTTGATTGCTTACAAACCTATTTCAAAATTAAATACAAAAATATTCTATTAGATACTCAATAGCCGTTAGTTACTTTTTTCTCTCTCTCTTCCTTCTCTTTTCTCCTTTATCTTTACTTTTCTCTTTCTCCCAACTCAATTTCTTTCTTTATATATTTCTCCTCTTTTTTTTTATATGATAAAATTACCAACTGAAAAATGTTTAGTTAATCCGAATGGTAGTGGTGGAAGATCAGAGGTGAATGCGTTCCATATTCTGAACCAATTAGGCCAATTGTTTGTCATGAATACCAATACCAACTTGTGAACTGTACATCCATTTCCTCTTATTATGATAAACAATAAATGTAATATTATTATAAACTGAGGGACAGCCTGCTGAAAATACTGGTACTAGCCAGTGACAGGATGAAAGCTCGTTATCATTTCAAAGCTAATTCAGGAGGATTCAAGGAAGGTAACCAGGTTTGGCTGTACAACCCACAGCGGAAGAAAGGTGTATCCTTCAAACTATCATCGTTTTGGGAAGGGCCCCACGGGGCAAAGAAGAGAATCAAAGACGTGATTTACAGAATCCAGCGCAGCCCTAGGACTAGGATGGAGGTTGTTCACCTCGACAGACTCAAGCCCTATCATGGTGAACCAATTACTTCTGATTAGGACGATCAAAATTAGAGAGGGGAGCAGTGCTACGGAAATCACGAAAATACCCTGGGTATGCCCCTGTGCTGGTTGCCGATGACATCATGCTCCAAATAGTAGATAACCTCCATTGGAAAATTCGAGAAACGGCCGTTACCGATGATGTCATACTCCAAATGTTCGATAACTGCCATTCAAAGACTCGAGAAGAAATCCGACCGTTAGCGATGACGTTATGGAACATTCTCGATCTCCATTATTCTGGAAATTTTGGCCGTCCTATATATAGCGGGTCATATGCGATAGGGGAGTTCAGTCAGAAGTTAGTCTTGTGGATGTTGTTATGAATTGTAATTGTAAACAAGTATTGTTGTATTATTGTGTTGTATTTCAAAGTGTAATAAACATACGAATCTATTTGAATATTCTTTAAACCCCAGTTCCGTAACAATATTTATATTCAGATTCCTGAGTTGAACTGGAACACAAAGTAGAACTAGACTTCCAAAACATCATTAACTGGTTCAATCATAAATTATCAACAACTAATTTCAAGGAGACTATATTTCTTCCAATAGCCAGGTAAATGAATTATCTACCAGATTTCACATCTCTAGATAACATCAATGAAATTAACACAATCTACATCAAGACAAAGGATAGAGTCAAATACTTGTGGGTCACCATTTCTTGCCATTCGAGATGGATCTTCATGTCACACAATTAATCAAAACCCTCCAAACTGTGTTACATAAATTCGAAATCTTCTCTCAACTCATATAATTACCTCAACTAAAAATAGGTAACTTTCCACTAATAGAATCAAGATTCAATACAAATATGGGGGGGAGGGGGGAAATTGGCAAATTGCTATTTTGAGAAACTGAACATCTTGCAGAAGCTCTTTCTCAAAATGATATATATAAATGCAGTAAAAAGGAAAAAATTATTTCTTTCATTGTTTGATCTAGGTTATTCCGTGAGTAACAGATTCGAAAGCTTGCCACGGATTCAGAATAGTTGATTTTGCGCGGCAAGATTTAGGATCTGTTAAGAATCTGTTACACAGAATAACCTAGAACAAACAATGAAATACATTATTTCTTCCTTTTTAGTGCATTGGTATAAAAGCTTGTCTTTAAAGATGTTTGTTTATAATTCTAATTATTAACATTTTAGTTCTGTTATTATTCATAACAAATAACGAAAGCTTTTTTTCTAATTGTTTTCTTTTCCGTTTATTCATTTTCCATATTTTGGTATTCATGATGTTGAATAACTAGTTTAGTGATTTCTATCTAACTTATTTTCAAATTTTGACAAAAAAATCATACCTTCCGACCTCGAAAACCCCTAGATACCAATTTTGAATGAAATCGGATCATAATCACAAATAAGAGCCGGTACTTCCTTCATTTTTTCCAAAAAAAATAATCATAATGCATTGTCACCGGAATCATGTACACCTGCCAAATTTCAAATCAAGTAGACGATTAGGAGTGGGTACAATTTAACTTGCAAGATAAGATTATAGACAGACACCGGGACAGGTGAAACTGAAAATAAAAGTTTGTGAAAGATGAAATTCGACCCCAAAAACCCCCACATACCAATTTTGAATAGAATCGGACCATAATCACAAAACTCATTTGCCATTTTGGAGCAGCCATGTTGAATTTTTGAATTCTGTCAAAAAAAAAATAGTCTCCGACCCCGAAAACCCCTAGACCACATTTGAATAGAATCGGACCATAATCACAAAAATTGTCCGCCATATTGGAGCCGCCATTTTGTTTTTTTTTACCTAAAAAAAAAACTTCATAATGCATTGTCACCGAAAAAATGTACACCTGCCAAATTTCAAATTAATCGGACGATTAGAAGTGGGTCAAATTTAACTTGCAAAATTTGATTACAGACAGGCAGACACAAAATGAAAACTTGCAAGAAAAAGAAGATACCCCAGTGATCTCCTGTATAAAGGAACTGGAATATTTGACATACGCCTGATATATTTCTTCAAAGCAGCCACGCACTGTCATCAAAATAAACAAAAATTTGGTTCATGTACACATTCATACGGAATTCGAAATAAAACCTCACCAATTGCCACCAGCACAAAGACTGTTGGGCAGAGAAGTCATATGTATCTGTTTTCCAGAATCAACAATTTTTCACCCCTTACCATTAGAAATATAATTCCCCGTCATATTTTCAAATCTATAATCAAGAAATTCCTGCACTCCGTGGAAAGACTGAAAATTCACCAAACTATAAATAATACTGTCACCTAGTCCCATTGAACTCAATTTCTTTATTTATTATATAGCTTCCACCGCATCCTCATATAATCCACCATCAAAACTTTCTCAATAATTTCTCGATGTATCCCATCAATTTCTCCCTAGTTTTATTTTCTATTATTTTTTATAATCTTAGGCATTATTGGCTATGGTTGGAGATTCAGTGATACTTAATTGAGAATTTAATATTTCATAAATCACTCACACCGCGAACAGCCAATGGCTTTGCGGTTTCCCTCCGTGTTTATTTGGTATCATAGTTTATAAGATTTATTGTTAAATGTGTATCCAAAATGAACCTTTTTGTATGGCAGTATGTAAATTGCACGAACCATTTCGAAATACTTCCGAACCACCTCCCAAATGGAAATTACTTGCATCCCTTTTTTCAATTCACTATCATATATGAGAATTATTCAAATATTCGAGGAATAGTTTCAAAATTTCCTAATACCGATGCTCTTTGAGACATAACCTGTTCCATAATAGGAGTAATTTGGGTTCAACAAAATCACTCCCTCGGCAAAAAAATCAAATGGGGTCTTTTGCCGTTTTTAGTCAATAAACTGTTTTGAAGAATAAAATTATTCGAATAGTCATAGGGCAGTTTTAACCCCCCGCGTTGTGTAGGATGCGATGTCACAATCAATTTGGAAGAACTATGTGTGATGTATTGCGAGGTATACCTACTTGTAAAATGATTGGTATGGGGCTTCTGATTATAGAATAGGAAGTCATGAAGAAAAACGGAGAGATTGGAAGAATAAAAACTATTTTCCTTCTCAAGTGCAGCCTTTCATAATATACATATTTTTCTCGATAACAAATCATCACTTGGTCACAGTTCTCTGTTTTTCCCGAATAATGAAACTAGCCACTCATTTCCCACTGTGGGCAATTTCATCCAATGAATTGGGACACTTTTTAGAAAAAAATCGCCCATCTGCTGCGAACTTTGGAACAAAGACCCTGCCTCCATTGTTAGGAGAGGTATATCAAGATTAACATCTTAGTGTAGATCTCCGGAGCTTTTAAGTAGCTTTTTCTGTGACATTTTTCTGAGAATATATCACATCGAACGATATTTCACGTCGAGTGGTGAGAAGGCAAAATGGGTCATTATCACGCAAGCAATGAATCTCTTTGATGATAAATCATCCCAAAATAATTAGTTGAATCAGGCCTTGATGGAGAATATAGGTATAATTAATTGCCGTTTGAATAACACATCAGTTTGTTTGAGTTTTGATTTGTTGAAATGATACATACTAGATCAGATTCTTTAGTCCTTTTTCATTATCTGTCAAAGTTTTTCTCAATTTTTCATTGACTATTCCCCTCATTATTTTTGGTCCAATGAAATGGTCGAAATTCCTAACAGAGAACCAATCAGATTAGTTCCATAGTGATAAAACGTCTTCTCGCTGTTTTATACTGATAAAACCACCAGTAGATTGGATATTGTTCTGCGATAAAACTACACTTGGTAAGAATTAAATGTCAACACATTCAATTCCTTTATAGGGAAATAGAAAATGCAAAATTGATGGAATAAGGGATTTTGAACTCAATACGTATAGTGATTTTATATTTGAATTCGAATATACCTTTTGCAGCATGTTAGAAAGAGTTTTTTAGGTAATGCAATGAATAATTCAAATGTGTCATTTTCAGTATATCAATTGAAGTCCTCGGAGAGTGGTTAGCATGTTAGTCCATCACGCTGTAGGCTCGGGTTCCATCCCATACCAAGTATCTTTTGTTTTCTGTTCCAGATACAAACATATTTGATCTGATAGTGAAAAATGTATATGTATTTCAGATTTTTGGGTGAGTTCAAGAGCAGTGAATTATCATTGTGAATGAATGAATCTGTGAAACGGAGCATTAAAAAACGGTAATTATTCGGATTCCTTCGATTTTGAATCGAAAATAATTGTTGTAAATTTTTTCATTATATAATATAACATGAATTCCGGTTATTTCATTCAGTTTTGATCTTCGCTTCCGTGGTTCAATCAGATAATGAGACCACAGTTCGCACTCGGTGAAATTTCCAGGCAAAATGCTTTATCGAAAATTTCAAAAAAAATTGAGCGATTAAACCCCTGGCACTTATGATATCACCCTCGACAATTTAATGCATACACTAAAAATCCCATAGGACGCGTTTTTTTTGTCAGTATGACAGCGGTTAAAGTTTGGCCTAACTTTTCCTGCGACAAAAAGAAAACCTAACCTTTAAAACGGTCTAAAATGTCTTGATTTGGAGAATCTTCGAGTGCAGAAATTGAAATCTATAACAATGCCTCGCGGATTACTGTGAATTCAACTACATCAATTTGGCGGCAATTTCCGCTGTTTTGTATGGAAAGAAAATAGGAAGTCGTTAAAAAACTTCCAATAAAGAGTTAACTTCTATTTCATGTGACTAGTCATTCAACGTTGAGAAGAATAATGGTGAAGATGACAAAGACAGTGCAGTTAAGACGATTTAGAACACTACAGCGGAAATGTTACAAGAAAGGTTCTTTAATAATTATAAACGGGTTTTCAATCCGTCCAGCGACATACAATTCAAGAAAACCAGAAACACCCGTGACACGAAACGTAAAATTTCACAAGCAATTACAGAAAAAGAAAGGTGAGTTCTGAAGCTCTCAATAAACAAGATTTTTTTTCAATGGCATGGCATTATCTTGGAAGAAAGAGGAGCATACAGGGCTCGTAAGAAAATGTAACCACATTGTTCCCTATGAATAAGCCTGTAGAGGTGGAGTAGCAGCGAACTGTTAGATATTCCATTTTGAAATAGAGACAGTGGACAAGAGACCGAAAGGATCGAATATAAACCCCCTTCTCACCCACCTTTCCACCCTTTTGGGGATGGAATATCAAATGATTATGCTCTTAGGTCCAGCGGTATGGTCTGGGCGTTGATCGTTAGTCCGTCAATCAATGAGACAGTTAGTCAGAATATTTAATTATCTATGTACACATTACCCTAAACACGAGGTAGCTGCTGTGAACCATTGAGGAGATCCTTCGACTGTATTCCGTCTCCATCATCAGATTATCTCCGGGCCTCCATTATGTTGTAGTGTCATCAGAACTACATATGTGTGACAAGTTTCAACAGAATAGGTTCACAGGTGTAAAATCAATAAATTATCCCCTATTTTTCTACCCTTAGCGGGGTAATTTTTTTTGAAATTCAAGTGGGACCAACTCCGAAGCATACCCTATGAAATGAAAAATAATCAGATAACCCAGTAAAAAGTTTTGCATGGTAGAATCGGTAAACAAGTTGAAATTCAGTGGGTGAACCAACAATCATCCCCCATTTTTCTACCATGGAATTTCATTTTTGAATCCCAATGGCACAAACTTTGAGATATACCCTATCCAGTTAAAAATAATCATCAAAATCAGGCTACTCTTTGAGAAGTTATGTGCGATCATACATAAAAAAATAGGCGTCGACTAGAAAACTTCCTCCTTTTTTCTTCGTCTTTTAGAAATTCAATTTGATTTATTCATTTTCATTTTATCATATTGTCACAAGTTAGGGAAAATCATTTTTGTCTTTCCCAAATTACCAGTTCATCATTCAAAATTGATAAATCATATCACCTTTCCATAACATCCAAATCAAAACATTCAATAACAAAAACCAGGCCGACAATCCAAAACATTTGTGGAACATTTCTAGCGACCTAGAAATCCCAAATTAAAATATAACAACAAAGCAGAATTGCTGAATTGCTAACCTCGATCCAGTTGATACACAAAAAACAATTAGTTTTCGAGGTAAGCAGAGTAGGCTAGGGGAGTTAGTAGTTGTCAGGTCTTGAGGTGTGCCACGAGTCATTGGTCAGTGACGTGCCCCCTGGAGAAAGAGCTGGAAGCCAGTGAAGGTAGAAAAGTATTTTCTATTTTTGAGCTGCCGCTCTGGCAGCGTCGTATATATAGTTCTTAGGTGTAAGTATAGTTTTGTATATATTCATGATTGTAATAAATATTGTTTGTTTGTTTTTGGATTCTGAGTTCATAATCTGGTTATAACAAAATCCCTCTGAGCCACCAACCCCCTTTAAGGCCATTATGGCCATAGACTTATGACAATATCGTTGCTAGGGAAATGCTGTATTTACTCGTTGGAGAAACAAATTTTGCCAGCTGTCCCTTACAAGTCAAAATGCAGGAAAGTTTCGAAATTCCTGACGAAATTGCGAAAAAGCGGAAAATGCAACACAAAACTTGCTACAGAGTATCAAGAGACGCCTACGACTGAGACTATGGCAAATTACTGAACTGGATGGCAGAAAACTGTGTAGAACATAATAATGAAACTGTTCAGCTTTGATATTTTGGCGATCTCGCTGAACCATATTCTTTTATTGTAAATAAGAATATTAACCATAAATTAACCGAACATTTCAAGAGGTCAAAAGGATACCATCCTCTAAAGATGTTTTATTCATGAGGCACCGATCGAGACGTTTTCACAAGCTTTTATTTAGTTTCACTTGTTAGTTCGTTCGTTCGTTAGGGTCAAATGTTGCAAGTGAATTTTGACAAACTTCTAGTCGTCCGATTGATTTGAAATTTGGCAGATGTTCATTATTCCGGTGACAATGCATTATGGAGTTTTTGTAGGGGAAAAAACAAAATGGCGGATCCAAGATGGCAGAGGAGATTTGTAATTGAGGTCCGATTTGATTCAAAATTGGTATGTGGGGGTTATCAGTTTTGGATATGATGAACTTTCTGTCAAAATCTATCAATTCAAGATGGCGACTTCAGAATAACGCACGAGTTTTGTGATTATGGTCAGATTCTACTCAAAATTAGTGTGTAGGAGTTTTTGGGGTCGGAGATCATGATTTCTTGCAGCTCAAAACTAACAGTGAAGAGAACTTGTAATTACGATGCTCTATTAGAAATGAACAGATTAAGCAAAAAATAAAATAAATGAAAATTTTTTTCCAAGAAAAGCTTTTATTTAAGACGTGTACTGAAACTTATAGAATGAATTTAAGACATCGCTGACAATGATTTCATTATTTTTTTGAATCATTTGGTTTCAAAAAGCTTGTCACGCGAATTGTAATGAAATTATCACTTCGACAAATTGTAACTAACCAATGAAATTAATTAGTTTCTACTTTTATGGATACTCTGTAAGAATCAAATAATTCGACGAGTTCTTACTTACCAACTAATCACTATAGAAACAAATTAATTGTTACATACTTTCATGAACACTTCGCGACAAGCTTTATGAAACCAAATAATTCGACAAGAAATAATTAAATCATTGTCAGCGATTACTTAAATTTATTTTATACGTTTGAGTACACGACTTGAATAGAAGCTTGTCTTTGAACAGTTCTATTGTTAGTTATTTCTTGATGAACAAATGTTCCATTAATATTTGGTGTCTTTGGTGGATCTCAACGACAAAAACTTGTGAACATGCTAGTACTCACGTAGAGGATAGAAAATTAGTTTTCGTGGTAAACGCGGCAGAGGCAAAAACCGATAAAAAGCACGTTTTTACTATTGTTGAAAAAGACGAAATGAACAGTTTGAAGCTGATAAGAGACTACATGTCTCCACGGCCACGCGGTTGTTCAGAAAAAATATATTTTCTACGATCGTGCGAAAAGTTTCTACTTTTTGCACTTTATACTGTGCCAAAAGTATAACTTTTTGCAATAGAGTTTAATCTAAAGATAACATTTTTTCTTGTAGTTTGTAAGAACATTGTAACTATAGGTACTTAGGTACCATTGAATATTTCTGAAAACGTTACGCTTTGATTGATTTGTTGAAAATATGAACAGGATGTTCATAAAATCAGATGTGGAATCATCTGCGACTGAAAGATAAACTTTAGTCACTATCTTCCATCGTCAAGATAACCTCTTGTGGGGTATTCACGCTTTGATATTTAAAGGAAACATTTTCCACTCTTATTTTGATTAATCCAAATCTTGTTACTAACGAAGGCATATTCATAGTTACCTATGGATGGCATCTGACAGTGACAATTTCCGTAATTAATTTCAAGTTGTCAGTTTGTAATTTTAATATTTGATTGTAAATCTGGTGAAAATGTCGAGTTCGGATAGTGAGGTAGAAACTATTTGTGCTCCTCGAGATATAATTGAAACAGCAAACAGCAAATGAAGCTACAGCAGATATTTATTCCACGATAAATCAAAAAAGTGTATGACTGGTGTGACACAAAGCTTGTTATGAACATTACTGAAAACGTCCTCCTTTTTTTTTTTTTTTTTTCTATGTTCTGGTTCCCACGAAAAGGGATATCCTGTAATGTTCAGAGAACATCGTGAGAACCAAGGGAAAGAAGGTAGGAGTTGGTGTTCTTCTTAAATTTCTGAAGGTTGTATGCCTCGGGGAACACCTCCCTAGGCAATGAGTTCCAAAGCCTCGCTGTTCGTTGGATGAATGAATCTTTGGAAAGTGATGTTCTGCAGGTCTCCAAAGTGACCACGAAGGGGTGTGATGACTGAACTTGACGGGTTAATCTCGAAGAGACTGCCAAAGCAGGAACGATTGTTGATATTTCAGAAGAGCATCGCCCATGAAAATATCTATAAAATAGAGACAAATCGCCAACTTTTCTACGGTGTTCCAGACAAGTGAGCGAGTTTGTAAGAGAGGCATCACCGACGAGACGAATTGCCCTTTTTTGGACAGAATCCAATAGCCTCAGGATATGTTTAGGTGCCGCACTCCAAATATGGGAACAGTATTCCAGGACAGGTCGGATCTGTGCCTTATAGATCATAAGCAGCTGACTGGGGGTGAAATAGCTCTTGGCACGAAACAAAAAAACAAGTTTTTGGGATGCACTTTTGGCAATGGACCTCACGTGATTTTCCCAGGAAAGGTTATTGCTGATAGCGTATTTGGAAGAAAAATCAGAGATACTGGTGTCAGAGTATTCAATGTTGAAGGGTATACTTTCAAACAATAAAAATGTGGAAAGTCGACATTTCACCAAATTAATTCCATTTTTGCAAAAGGCGGTAGGATACCGTCCGAAGGAATAAAAAAAATTTACCCAACAGGAATTTGACAAATTTTTTATTGAAGCTCCAGATGATAAATACACGATGATAGAGGAAATACATGCAAATATTTCTTGAATTGTAAAATACTCTTCAATAAAATTTGAAATGAAACCAAATTCCATTAGAACGTAGAGAGAATGTTGTGTGCAACATGTGCAACATGTGCAAAAAGCATATTTGTTGCACTCAGCAACGTCATGCATCATGTAAAAAATATACACTTTTTGCACTAGTTACTCAAATAACTATTCCTGACCTATAGACAAGGTCGATGTACTGTACAGCCAGCTGAAAAAAACACATTTCGAAAAATCCCGTTCATCATTGCGAAATATCTGGGTTTGAGGGATCCTGAGAAGTATACAAATCACTGCGTCGAACATACAACCACGTTGAAACGCCATGGTGGATGGAAGAGTGACCGGTTGCTCAAAAATGAAGTTTCAAGGAGGCTGGCAGGCATACTTTCTGGATCTGGCTTCCCTTACAGAGACTTAATACCCAGATGATCGAATATGAATCGACGTTTACTGCAGGCAAACTAACTATCACGGGATCCTTCCAGAAATGTTAGTTCCATGTGAATAATGTTCAGTAGATATTTACAAAATACTTTAATTTCATACTTTGTTATTTTATCAATGAAGATGGTATTATTGAGTTAATCAAAAAATGTCTTTTATGTACACCGTCTAGTAGCTGTTAATTGAATGATAAAAATACAAAAATGAACTGGTATGACATCATAGTAGTTAACGTCACAAAGTGAGGCTTTAGAGGACGAGTCGTAATGTTTACAGACAAGTCGAGCCGAGTCCAGGATATGAAGATGATGTCCGCTTGAAGGCTTGGTTTCCTCGAACAATCCGCCGCGGATACCTGACAGTCTGTTCATCGCGGAAGACGGCGATTTCGGTCCGAAATGGTTTCTTAGAAATGGGTGGTTCGTAGTTTTTTCGGGTCGGTGATGTGCGTGTTTGCGTCTTGCGACAATTCAATGAACGGAACCAAATCAATTAGTTTCAAGTTTATACAAGAAAATGTTATTGGCGGCCTATAAACCTACAAATGAGCCAGTGGACTACTTGTTTCTATGCCGAAATTCTGAGGGCGCATTTACAAATACAGAATCAGTTCAAGTGCGATTCCGCTGCAATCAAACTCCACAGACTCCGACGGAAGGCCCAGTTGTGTACTGCGGCACCGCGTAGCCACAGAACACCCCAACTACACAGACGCGTAAGTCTGCCTTCCCGCCTTCACTTTATTTGGGAGTGCTTGTGCTATGCTAAGTGGTACATTTGGTACAAATTCAAACTTCCCGCTGGTTTTATTCGTATTTGCATTTGAAGTGTCCATTTTGATTTCGCTCTTCGCAGTGATTGTTGATGAATATATTACAACTGAGAAGGAAATCAAGAATATATTTTCCAATAGAATCGATAACCAAACTGAAAACTCTGCTGAAACTAGGTGAGCCTAGAACTTCATTTAATTAAAATTTTCCACTCAAATGTGACAGATATACCACCTTGCAGAGAAGGAAGGTAACGAAAATTAGCCCCTTGAAGATCAAGGTGCCGCCTCTTACTTTCGCTCCTGTGTTCTGTGGCGTAGCTGCACGTAACCTAGCAAATCAGCCCCACCTGAATTTTCACGTTATAAAAAGTCGTCATGTCGTGACAGCAGTCGTGGAGACAGAGGGGGGGCAATGTGTGCAATTGTTTCTTCTCCTGACCCACGGGCGAATCATTTTTTTAACCAATTTCAAAAAAGTTCAAGCGTCATTAGGATATAACTATATTTTCTAGAGTCGTTATTAACGCATTACTAGTGGAATATAAAAAGCGTATGTGCTAAGAGTCTGCGCCACCACAAATTAAGGATTCTGTTTTTCCCCACGGCTCCTTCCTCCAGCGCACTTGAGAATACAGAAAAGACAGAGAAGTAGATAAGCTCAGAGTTCGGTTCGTTGCGCGCCAACAATCAACCAACACGCCCGATTCTTTTGTGATTTTGACTAGTGTTGTCGTTGTAATGTATCCCATTCATGAATTCCATGTTGAGAATTCCAATTAAAAGAACTGTTTGAATTATCTATTTTTCAAAGAACTGGGTAAATTCGATAAGCTACCAAAAAATGTGAAAGGATCACAGAATTTGAGAAGCTTCTAGTTTGTGTTGCTGGAACATATTGTAAATGCTGAACTTCAAGTTTCAAATCTTAAATAAAAAAAAAATTGAAATTGTAAGTTTTTAACCCACTTTGAATGTAGTGTTATTGTAATGAAATATCTGTTACTACTGTTCACCCACTGTTTGTATATTAGGCTTGCCTATTCCAATACAGAAAATCGCCTTCTCGGTCTTGCTCCTATGCACAAGCATATGCAATTTTATTAATACCAAGAAAATTATTACAAGATTTGCAACGACTGGCCGGAGATTGAAGTTTGATATTTGAGTTGAGAATAACTATTATAATATTATTGGTATATCGAGCGACCTACATTACTTCAAATTAAATTGTTTTTTTAATGTCTACATCCATGCGTTTTTATTTCATATTTCTTAAGACAGAACAAACACTTCTCAAATACACCTGTATTTCTCTTTATTTCTGGAACAAATTTCCTGAAAGATAAGTTATCACACAAAAAAAACGACTTGAACGAAATCCTGGATCCGCGTCTGCGTGACGGTCGACGGATTGTCGGTTCTCCGCGGCGGATGGTTCGAGGAAACCAAACCTTAAGCCCTTTGCGTACGTGTTCCATACAACATCTTTTTGTATTTGCTTTCCAAATGAACAGAACACAAATACCGCACATACAGGGTGTTAGTGAATAAGTGCTTCGTTTTGCGAGATACGGGGTGTTGAAGTTTTTCTTAAAAACTGACTATTTATTTATTGCTCTGAAACCGGTCGAGATATGCAAATGAAATTTGGTGAGTTTCAAGAGGTAATAATTGCGCACTTTTTGACATGCAATTGAAAATGTTATGTTCATCATTGGCACGCATACGGGTAATGATCTGAATTTTTTTAAAGAAAAAATGGTACGCCACCGAGATATTTCAATCAAAAAATCATTTTTGAATTTTTCGTGCAACTTGTGACAAAACATCTCTCCTGCTTTTTTTTCGGATGGGGCGCCGTTTTTATGCAAAAAATACAAACGTCCCAACGCGTGTTTTTCTTTTCTTTAATACATTATCAAGAACTATCTGATACAATTACGTTAAACCAGAACAATAACAGAAAATAACTATAATAAATAAATAGGCGCAAAGCTACATCAAATGTTCAGAATGACCTCGGAATAACCTACGACCGCCATCTTGAATTTGTGAATTTTTTATAAAAATTGACAAATTCAAGATGGCGGACGAGTTTTGTAATTATGGCTCGATTCGTTTCAAAATTTGTATGTTGGGGTTATTGGGGTTGGAGATTATGAATTGAGTCGAAGATCATTTATTCTCAGTTAAAATTCATAAATTGAAGATTGCAACTTCAAGATGGCGGATGAGTTAATCTTTAGATGGTCTTCTCTTCGAAGGACTAGATAGCTCAGAACTCAGAAAAAAGGCTGCATAATAACGATGCTTTAACAAAAATGCATAGAATGAGGCGAACTGAAGTACTAAAAAGCAGAAAATGAAATAATTATTGAAAAAACTTTTTAAAGACAATATTTCATTTGAATGTACCGCATTGTAAAAAATAATTGCTTTGAATGTGTGACGTAGGTCATTCCGCAAGTTATAGATACAAAAGCTTGTCGCGTATTCGAACTAAAAATTTTGCGCGACAAGCTTTTGAATCTATAACTAACGGAATAACCTACGTCACACATCCAAACCAATTATTTTTTACTTTTTAGTTTATTTGAATAAAAGCATTGGCCCGACAATTCCCGATCATTTATCCAAAACATTCAAATCCATTAATCTTGATTGTTAATTATTTTTATATAAGGCGAATTTTTTAATTGTTCACTCTGACGTCTCCTACGTATTTTCATTTCATATATTTTTTGTCCTCTAATTTGTATATTTTGTATTGCCTTTGATTTGTTTTAATGAGCCTTTATTTATCTTGCTTAGCTAGTATGTCATTCTTTCCGGTAAATTCGTAAATCATTTTTGGTGCACAATGTATTATGATATTTGTTAGAGAGAAAAAACAAAATTGCGACTCCAAGATGGCCGATGAGTTTTGTGATTATGGTACGATTAGATTCAAAATTGGTATGTGGATTTACGTGGACGGAGATTGTGAATTTTTGTCAACATTCAAAAATTCAAGATGGCGGCTGCAAGATGACGGACAAGTGTTGTGATTAAGGTCCGATTCGATGGGGGATTTCGATGTCGGAGATTATGAATTTTCTGTCAACATTTATAAATTCGAATTGGCGGCTCCAAAATGGCGGAGGAATTTTATGGTCCGATTCTATTCAAAATTTGTATGTGGGGGTTTTTGGAGTCGGAGATTAAGAATTTTACGTCATAATTTATGAAATTGGAATGACGGCTCATGTAATTTTTGTAAGAGAAAAGAAAGAAATGGCGCTCTAAGATGGCAAACGAGATTAACGTTTATGGTCCGATTCGATTCAAAATTGGCATGTGAGGGTTTTCAGGATCGAAGATTATGAATACTCAACGAAATGTCAAATCAGCATTTCTACATTTTTGAGCTTTTAGTTTCATATAACATTGATGATAATGAGTAATTAATTTTTGTTTTATCGAAAAGAATGGAAAATTATGCAAATGCGGAATTGTCAGTCATACATTTTGTCTATGGTCGAAGTGATGGAAATGGTCGGCAAGCTCGACGATTGTATGCTGAGTTGTATTCAGGACGTAGGGAACCCCATCACACAATATTTGCTCATCTCCATCAACGTTTTCGCGAAAATGATACATTCAAGAAACAAACGGCTAACTGCGGGCACCCTCGAGAAGTACAAACTGTGCAACTAGAAAAAGCAATTTTTGAATTGATTGCAGAGTCACCTAAAACAGGTACTCGAAGAATTGCCAACATACGGAATGTAAGCAATTTCACTGTATTTGAAATTCTTGAAGAACAGCAATTGTATATGTTTCATATTCAACGTGTGCAAGCTCTACTACCTAGAGATTTTTTTTAACGCCTAGTTTTCTGCTATTGGATTCTTCATCGAATCGCTTAAATTCCTAATTTTTTGAATGGCATTATGTTTACTGACGAGGCTGATTTTGGACGACATAACAATCACCTCTGGACTGAGGAAAATCCACATGGAGCCTTTGATGCTTATTTTCAGCATCAGTTTTCAGTAAATGTATGGCTGGGGTACTTGATGATCATTTAATCGGTCCATATTTCCCTCCACAAACGACTAACAGGCGACTCTTACCTTAATTTCCCACAGGAAGAGTGACCGGTTCTTCTTGAAGAAATTCCTCTACAGCTGAGACAACACTCCTGGTTCATGCATGATGGTACACCAGCCCATTTCAGCATTATTGTACGTAATCACTCAAATAGAGTATATCCAAATCGGTGGATAGGTAGGGGAGGTACGGAACATTGGCCTGCTCGATCTCCGGATTCAAATCCTCTAGATTTTCGCATTTGGAATTTTCTTAAGTCATTAGTTCATTCCACTTTCGTCGAAAATTTTGAAGACCTGATGAATCGAATTATAGCCGGCTGTGAGACAATAAGGAATACACCAGGAATATTTGCGCGAATACGACAATCAATGAGGCGAAGAGCTGAATCTTGTATCACTTCTGAGGGAGGTCATTTCGAACATTAGATGTGGCTTTGCGCCTATTTATCTATTGGAGTTATTTTCTGGTTTGACGTTATTGTATTAGATAGTTCTTGATAATGTATTAAAAAAATGAAAAATACGAGTTGAGATGTTTAATTTTTTTACATAAAAACGGCGCTTCATACGAAAAAAAGGCAGGTGAGATTTTTTGTCACAAGTTGAACGAAAAATTCAAAAATTTCATTTGCATATTCCGACCGGTTTCAGACCAATAAATAAATAGTCAGTTTTTGAGAAAAACTTTGACACCTCTTATCTCGCAAAACGAAGCACTCATTCACTAACACCCTGTATGTGTGGCATTTGTGTTTTGTTCATTTGGATAGCAAATACAAAAAAAATTTGTAAGGAATACGTACGCAAATGACTTAAGGTTTGGTTTCCTCAAACCATCCGACGCGGAAAACCGACAATCCGTCGACCGTCACGCAGGCGCGGATCCAGGATTTCGTTCAAGGGAAAGGGGGGCATTTTTTGTGTGATAACTCATCTTTCAGAAAATTCCTGATCACCGACCCCGAAACACCCGCATTCCAATTTTGAAAAGAATGGGACCATAAACACAGTGATCATCGGCCATCTTGAAGCCTCCATTTTGATTCCACAAACTATGAAGGGAAATTCCTAATCTTCGACCCTGAAATTCCCCACATACCAATTTTGAATTGAATCGGACCATTAACCTGAATCTCGCTCGCCATCTTGGAGCGCCATTTTGTTTTTTCTTTAACAAAAATTCCAAGAGCCGCCATTTCAATTTCATAAATTTTGACAAAAAATTCATAGTCTCCGACTCCAAGAACCCCCACATACAGATTTCCAATAGAATTGGACCATAATCACAAAACTCCTGCACCATTTTGGAGCCACCATCTTGAATTTATAAATTTTGACAAAACATTCATAATCTCCGACCTCGAGAATCCCCACATACCAATTTTGAATCTAATCGGACCTTAGTCACAAAACCTGTCCGCCATCTTGAATTTTCGAATGTTGACAAAAAATTCATAATCTCCATCTGCGAAAATCCCCACATACCAATTTCGGATCGAATCGAATCGTCCATCATCTTTGAGCCACCATTTGGTTTTTTTTCTAACAAAAATTTCATAATGTATTGTCACCGGAATAATGAACACGTGCCAAATTTGAATCACAAATTTTGAACCGGAAAGAATGACATACGAGTCACGTTCCTGAGTCCGGCCCTGTCACCCAGACCTCATGGCGACTAGACAAATTGCAGACCAAGCTCCTCACGAGATTTATCTTTGCTGATTAAGCATCCACCGTGAATTATCTTGTAAATCGAAGATCAACGAAAGAACTATAGTACCTTCATCATTTGTTAATTGTTATAAATCATCTGAGATATGTATTTTGACCATTCCATTTTTGTCAGTTGTAACCTGCATTTTCAATTTCATTAGAAGCATTGAGTGAGGTGAATCTCCAATTGTGCAAAAAGGTGAACGTTGAAAAAGAGTTATTCAACACAAAATTGGTTTCAAACAACGAGTAGTGTTTTCCGAACCAGGGGCTGCGAAGGCACTATCATAACTGGCGCAGTCGGCGACGGATTTTGGAAAACCCAAATTCGAAAACCACTACCAGTAACAGGGTGAGAATTTGAATATCCAGCAACAGGAACAAATCAGAGGACCACTGACAACCATTCGAAGGACAGTACATCCCAAGATTGGTTCAAGAATAGGAAAAAAAAGAAACAGGGTGAGAATCTGAATAGCCAGCAACAGGAACGTATCAGAGAACCACTGACAACCATCCGAAGGACAGCATCACCAAGATTGGTTTAGAATTAAGAAGGAATAAGAAAACTGTGAACATCTCTCGATATGTTTCTTCGTTCGATTCGGTTGATCTGTTACGTTGATTGATGCACTCACATAAACAACAAGAAGACTTGATTTTCTGCACAAGACAGACGTATAATAATGAAAACTTAAACAATGAAAAACAGTAAGAAAAGTTCAGTGTACAGAACGGAGATGCGTTGCGATGTGTTCTCAAGTCTATTCGATCTCGTCTCTTCCCCGGGGGTGTTATCTGTATTTTTCTGTTCCCGCTACCCATATCGTGCCAACACTAAGCAGCACATGTGGTAACAGTTCCGATATTATGAGGCGCACTTGAATATTGGGGTAACGTTCATAAAGAAAAGATAAAGCGAAGTCACACCATGTTGCCACCCTTGAAAGCACCAAGTCTTTCAATACAATGTTTCATAATTATATATAGAAGTTGGTGGATTTATATTGTGCGTTCAT
This sequence comes from Gonioctena quinquepunctata, assembly GCA_018342105.1. NCBI lineage: Eukaryota > Metazoa > Arthropoda > Insecta > Coleoptera > Chrysomelidae > Gonioctena > Gonioctena quinquepunctata. The sequence goes on along the minus strand of JAFIRS010003053.1, from coordinate 8,728 downwards.
TCTCGGTATGACAATCGATTGGCAAAAGACATAGTTTCTACACAGCGCGTTTGGTAACTCCCGTAGATGTCTTCACACTAACCACTCGAGTAACTCCATCTGAGCCTGGATGCAGCTCCTGTATCCTTCCTAAGCGCCAATGTTGAGGAGGAGCACAGTTGTTGATTAGAATGACCATGGATCCAACCTTGAGAGAGTCCAGGTAGTTTTCCCTCCATTTAGAACGCAGTTGAATATGACTTAGGTACTCCTGAGACCAACGATTCCGAAAATGTTGAGAGATCTGTTGGAGACGTTCATATTGCGATAATCGATTCGGTGGAAGTCCCGTGAGGTCTGTTTGAGGTATGGACGTAAGGAGATCACCGATGAGGAAGGGACCTGATGTTAGGGCGCTAAGGTCATTTGGGTCACTGGACAAAGGCGTTAGGGGACGGGAATTCATTATCGCTTCGACTTGGGCAAAAATAATGGGTAATTCTTCGAAAGTTAAGTTATAGTTTCTTATTACCTGAGTTACGTGATGTTTCGCTATTTCATAAGCGGCTTTCCACGACCCACAGTGATGAGGACTTCGAGTAGGAATGAAATTCCATTGTATATTATTTTCCAATAGAAAATTCGAGGTTTTTCGTTCAGCGATAAATTCATCCAAAGATCCATAAACGCGTTTTATCTCGTTATGAGCTCCAACAAAATTGGTTGCATTGTCGGAGTATTTAATTTTGCAGATACCTCGGCGAGAACCAAATCAGAGCATTGAGAAAAGCCGCACTGCTAAGGTCACCTACCATCTCTAAATGGACGGCCTTCGTTGTAAAACAAATGAAAATACATAGGTATGCCTTTATCATTTTACGATTTCTCAGTTTTCCATCTTCTATGTTGGAAGGACCTGCGCAAAGTCTATGCTCTTGATACAAAAAGAATGATTTTGAGTGATTCTGTTTGTGAACAGATCTCCCATAATACGAGTCATGCTATTGGGATTCGCTCTGAAGCAAACTAAGCATTCCCTTAGCACGCTTCGGACAGACATTCTTTCGTTAATGGGCCAATAACGCTGACGCAAGGGAGTTAAAATTGCCTGAGGTCCAGCATGTAGGTGTCGATAATGCTCGTTTAGAATAATGAGCCCAGTTAAAGCGTGTTTTTGAGATAACACATCTGGAAATTCTGTATCATATGGCAGATCCGATTCTTTGAGGCGACCTCCAACCCTTATTGGATGATCTGCATCTAGAAACGAATTGAGCGGTGCCAACTTCGAATTCTGTGGTAGCGATTTATTTCTCTCAAATGTGAGGATTTCTTCTGGAAACATTTCCCGTTGAGCTAGTCGTGACAACCTTACCATTGCATTGTTTATTTTTTCCTTAGAAATATCTCCCGTTTTCCGATATTCCAGATCAGTTTCTCAATTTCTATAGAATAAAAAAATTAGAGCTACTACGTGCTGTAACCGGAAAAGCGATGGAAATTTATTGAAAATGTTAAAATCGGCGTTTACAGTCAAAAATGACAATTTAACTTTTCGGGTGCATTTATTTCGTTAATGTTATTATGTATATGCCAAGTTGGCACATGGGGCGTCTCATAAGAGAGCCATTTAGGACCACGCCACCATAATGAACAACTTTCAAGTTTGCTAGGATCGATGCCACAAGATACAATGTCAGCGGGGTTTTCTTCTGATGGTACGTGTGCCCACTGACTAATATCGGTTTGACCTTGAATTTCGGAAACTCTGATAGCCACGAATATTTTCCGTGTTAGGGGGCGATGACACCAGCACAAGACTATGGTACTGTCTGTCCAAACATGAACTGCATCAAAACGTTGCTTGAGAGCTCCAACCACCTTCTCATAAGGGTTTACCAATAGCACTGCACCACATAGTTCTAAGCGTGGTAGTTGTAGAGTTTCAACGGGCGCCACTCGAGATTTCGCTGAGAGCAACCTTATTATCACCTCACCATCGCTCGCGATACTCTCCAGAAAAATGCAAGCCCCGTACGCGGACTGCGAGGCGTCGCAGAATCCGTGAAGTTCGAGACATCTGACGTTTACTGCTATAGCATGTCGAAGAATTGTTATATCATTTACAAATGGCAATTGTTCACTGAATTCGAGCCACATTTCGATAATATGCGCGGGAGGAGTCTCGTCCCATCCAATGTCCAGTTCCCATAATTTTTTGAGAATAAGTTTTGCTCTTATTATGATCGGAGATATTAACCCTAAAATGTCGAATATTTTACAAATAGCCAAGAGAATCGATCGTTTTGTGACAGGATAGGGCATTTCTATAGAGTTAACGTTGTACTTGAATATATCCGATTTTGCCTGCCACCATAATCCAAGCGTTTTTTTCGACTCCTCATCGGTAATTACATAATTATCTTTGTTGTCGTATTTGAATTTTTCCAATATGTTGATTTCATTTGAAACCATTTACGAAGATGAAAACCGTACCCTTCTAGTATTTGAGTGAGATTTTCTTCCAAAGCACGCGCCCCCTCAATAGTAACGGCGCCAGTGAGCAAGTCATCTTCATTGAAATCATGGAAGATAACTTCGCTAATTTCTGGGTGTTGGGTTCGAGTTTCAATGGCAACCTGGTGTATATTGATCATTTGATACATCTTGGCTATATCGGCGGTAATAACATACTTATGTTCTCTAAATCGAGTTGGTATAGAAAATAGATCGTCCTGTATTGTTGGACCTACCATCAATTCATTATTCAATGATATTCCGGTACTCATATATGTATGTTGATGTCATTTGAAACCCATTTACGAAGATGAAAATTGTACCCTTCTTGTATTTGAGTGAGATTTTCTTCCAGAACATGCGCCCCCTCAATAGTAGCGGCGCCAGTGAGCAACATAAAAATCATGGAAGATAACGTTCGAGTTCCAATGGCAACCAGGTGTTTATTGATCATCCGATACATCATGGCTATATCGGCGGTAATAACATAATTATGTTTTTTAAATCGAGTTGGTGTAGAAAATAGATCGTCCTGTATTGTTGGACCTACCATCAATTTATTATTTAATGATATTCCAGTACTCGTTCTGCATGATTCATCAAAAACTACCCGTAACCTTGTGGTACTGCGTGTTTCGTTCATAACGCCGTGATGAGGCAGGTAAAACGAATTTTGCGGCGTTTTTTATTCTAAATTAGGCGCACCGATCTTAGTCATGTCACCCAGATTCAAGTATTCGGACATGAAGTCTACATACAATCGTTGAAACTGGGGATTTTCCATGAATTTCCGTTCAATCGAATACAGTCGGTATATTGCGTTATTCAGAGATTCCCCAAAATGACCTACATATTTTCGAAAGGGTAGCATAACCACGAATTCACCTGTTTTCTTCCGTTTGAATGTGTCAACGAACTGATTTTAGCACTGTTGTTCCTCAGAGGAGAAGTTATTTGTTGTCAAGCATTCCTCGATTTTCCACAATTTCTCAATTTGATTTTCTATGTTCAATGTTGACAAATTACATACCAGATTCTTCTTTGGGATAACCTCTGCGCTCATTGGCCCCGTAACAATCCAACATAAAAGAGTTCGCTGTAGATTAGGTAAATTATCACCCAACCTAATTCGATCGGCCAAAAGCAAATCATAAAATATTTCCGCTACTATCAAGGCATTCACCTTTGACAAAATATTAATTGTGTCTGCTAGCGTTAAACCGGAAGGAATGCCTACTTCAGATTTGTCAAATGAAAAGGACGGTAGATTCTCGACTATTCTATCCAGAATTAAAATTAAAAACGTTAATTCAGCGGAAAATTCTTCATGTGATGATCTGATTTCAATACGAATTTTGTTGAAAATTTTTATCTGCGTGTTTCCAACGCCAACAATTGGTGTTTCCATTTTAGTGAAACCCAAAGTTTGACATAAGGCACTCGTTATTAAATTTGGTTGTGATCCGCTATCAAGTATAATTCGACAATTATGCCACGTGCCATTTTTACCCTTGATTGATATGATAGCCGTGGACAATGAAATATGTTGATCGCGCTCTGAACAATGTGTCGCAACTGATATATGTGGTACAGATACTGTCATAGAAGTAGAAGATACTTCAGATGTCGTTCTGACCTCATTCACTTTCAAGGGTGTATCCCCTGACCCGTTATTCAAATGTAACATTGTGTTATGCTTTTTTTAACATATTTCACATCTCTGTGCTGAACAGTCAATGGTTGTATGATATTTACGTAAACAATTCGTACACAATTTTAATCTTTTGATTTTTGCTAAGAGGGATTCCATTGGAATAGCCTTTAGTTTTTCACAACAATATATATATATATATATATATATATATATATATATATATATATATATATATATTGCAGAAAAAGCAAACACTGCTGTATAAACCATGATTTCCATTTGTTGTTACGTGTGCGAATGCACTGCCGTTTGAATATTTTTTAATAAAAGGTTTTTGATATTTTTCAAATTTTTTGATCGACTCGGTTCTTCCATGATTATCTTATGTTTCCAATAGCTGATATCTATTATTCTAATTTTCGCGAAATCAAATAAATCAATAACGTGTCCCAGCTGTCAACCGGTTCTCCTGAAGTTTTCAATGATCGAACATGTTTTTGAATATCATCAGTTAATTTTCGTAAATTTGAACGGACATCTTCAGCAATGGCTGGCAATTCGACTAATGCTTCGACATGATTTTTTATACTTAATGATTTATTTTTATATCTGGACTTCAATGGGTTTTCATAATTGGTTTCAGTTACCTCAATGCATTCGATTACTTCATACAACTCATGAGATAATATTATTTTTCAATCTTATCCATGCTTACATCATTATGTACTAATGCTAGGAACATATCCCGAAATTGACCCCATTTTTCATATTCCCTAAAGAATTTTTGTAATTCAAGAATTGGAAATCTAACATTTGTTGTAATTTGAGGAGGGTTATTTGTCAACCCTTGATTTTGGGATGTGCTCGTAATGCCCGCTGCCTATTTTTTAGCAATATTTACCCGTTCGACAATCAAGCTTGCTATTTCCTTAACATCATAAAAACGTTTCATGACATGTTTTTTGGGTAACCTTCCACAGTCTGAAAATGAAAATATAATCAGGAAAATCTATACAAGTGTAGAAAGGGCAAACTGATTGGTTCACCCCGATAAGTTATTGCGTTCACCAAATTATATTTCCTATAGAAAAATGATTCAATTTGTCAATAACTTGCCGTTTTCTGAATTTGCCTATCAAATTTAAAAAAAAAAAATCCAAAAGATACTTCTCTATATAGTTTTTGCTTGACGTTTCAGGGACTATATCTGCCAAAAAACATGTCAAAAACGTTGTTCCTCCACAAAAAACCACATTCATTCAATAATCATAAAAACTATTTTCAAAATTTTTACGTTCTGTATTCTGCGTTTCATCTCCATCTGAAATCTTGATTTGACCTTGTATTTTGTTGAAATTCTCCAAAATTGGTTTGGTATCTTCTAATCGAGATTCTAATTGAACGATTTTAGTATCAGAAAATTTATTGATGAACGTATTGAACCTCGTTAAGGCGCTCTTAACTTGTGCTCTTTCAGCACGCAAGTATTTCAATAGTTCTGCCATATTTCAATATTTCGTAACAAAGACAAGTTTGGAGATTTCACGTTACTCGGTATGTTTTGAAACTTACTGTTTTTTATCTTTACGATATTCAATAACAAGAAATTTCAATATTTGTGCCCAGAACACTAATGTGGTATAGGAAATGAATAAAAATGATACAGACTCGCGATTCGTCTTCGGTGATTGCGATAAACAGCTTTTCCACTTTTCGTTTCAGTGGGAGCAGCAGTATACCATAAACGATGCGATAACCATCCGGCTCGAAGGACCATGTAAACATCTCTCGATATGTTTCTTCGTTCGATTCGGTTGATTTGTTACGTTGATTGATGCACTCCCATAGAGAACAGAACGACTTTATTTTCTGCACAAGACAGACGTAAAATAATGAAAATTTAAACAACGAAAAACAGTAAGGAAAGTTCAGTGTATAGAACGGAGATGCGTTGCGATGTGTTCTCAACTCTATTCGATCTCGTCTCTTCCCCGGGGGTGGTATCTGTCCTTTCCTGTCCCCGCTACCCGTATCGTCCCAACACTAAGCAGCACATGTGGTAACAGTTTCAATATTATGAGGCGCACTTGAATATTGGGAACGTTCATAAACAAAAGATAGGGCGAAGTCACACCAAAAACATAGCCGTAAGTCACTCTCATTCCTATAACAATTTCCCTTCCCTACACTAAGAAATATTTTCTCTTGTAAATATTAATTTTAATTTTTATGTTCAACGCATTTAGGGATATTTCACAAATGAATCGTGAATTACGTCAACAAAAGGAGAACAAAATTATAACTCAATTTCTGAAAGTGAAGAAAATTTCAACTCGATTCACTTTTTCAAAATTTTCGAAATTTAAATTCAAGTAACAGATTTAAATATGGCAGTTGAAATTAATTACCAACAACTAAAACTCTTTTTGGATATTATACCAAATTTTTTCGGTGATCATAGTGAATTGAACAATTTTTGTGTTGTTGGGATGAAACTTTTTTACAATATAATGCACAACCTGAATTCATACAAAAAAAATTTCTTAGAGGCATGATAAGCAAATTGAAAGGAAAAGCCTTGACTTCAATTTAAAGTAGAAATGAACTTACTACATGGGCACTGATGGAGGACTTGAGAATTTCATTTTCAGACCAAAGATTTTTACTTGTCTTTTACAAGAACTTCATTCTCTGAAACCAAATATTGAAGAAAATTCATATAATTTTGGTATCAGATGTCAGCATTTCAGAAGTTAGATTTTTTCATCTATCAATAATGATAATACACTCACAGTGGATGGAAAAATGGCTCAAATTGGAAACATAGAAAAATTTATTTTGATAACATTTTTGAAATATTTACCCGCTATGATTCGACAGCGGTAAGATTGAAAAACCCCAACAATTTGGAAGAAGCCTTAAGTTTTGTTATTGAAGAAGGAAATTTCTTAAGCTTAGTAAATGATGGAAAAAAAATCAATTCCAATCAATCCCCCAACCGAGTTACAAAATACCATTGCCTGCTCAAAAACCACAAAATTATATACCATAACATAATTTTATGAACCAACAAAAAAATTCAAATTTTCCCCAAGTTTTAACCAAAATAGAAATTTTTCTAATCAAAATTTTCCAAATCAGAATTTCTCGAATCAAAACCGTTCTCCAAATCAAAATTCCTCAAACCAGAATCGTAGTTTTCCCAGTCAACCAATACAAATTCAAACAAGACAAATGCCCCAAAGGTTTTTCACCAATCGACAGGTTTTCAGAAAACCGAATAATTCAAATGTTTGGAAACCCAAGAATAAAATACCTCAAAGTAAACCAATACCAATGTCAACAGTAACTAGAAATGTGAATACTCCTTTGTACCCACAGCAAAGACAGTTTTTCCAACCCCAATCTAGACCAACTTTTATTTCTGAAGAAATTAATCAAATAAATAACCTCAATATAAGAAAAAAAATAATTTTGAATCTTCACGAACAATAGACCCATTGAATCTTTTCAATGAAGATTATCCATATATATTCGAAGATCTACAAAACAATGAAGAAGATCAATTAAACCAACACAGTTATTAAAATGAAACTCAAAATTTCGTAAGCCCAGATCAAAATTTTTCTGCACTTGCCTCTGAAAAGGAGCAAAAGAAAAAGATTAAAGAAAATTACCTTTTATTACAATTTCAATTCCAAATTCTTCTACATATGAAAAATGTGATTTTTTTTAAATAAAATCCGACAAAAATTATATTTAAAAAAATACGAACATTCCAAAAATTTGTGATTTTCCAACAAGAGTTGAAAAAAATAATAATATTTCTAAAATTGTTGATGATATGGACAAACCATTAGAACCAATTAGAAATTTCGAAAATATTCAAACCAATAATGAGCTTTAGAAATATGAAATTGAAAATTTTTTTTCATACCCAGCCTCAATTGGTAAATCCAAAATAACATTCTTGCACGAATGCGGTAGACCACCTGGAATGAAAGCTTTACATCACAAATCAGGTAGACCTCCTGAAAAAAATATCTCAGGTCGCATTCCAGGGAGTTTATGTGAAGTTATCCACACTTTCCCATCCACAGTTTCTGACGAGTGGACTGTCGAAAACGGGATAGAGTGAAATTTGTGTGCGGCGTTGCCAGGCTTCCGGGTAATTCCCACTCACGCTTTTTACACGTTTTTCAGGATATCTCATTCATGAATGCACAATCCTTGGTATTATTTTTGTTCACTGATATGCGCTCAATCATCTTATCAATACGTATAAGGTATCAAAACAATTTAGAATGCTTTTTAGACGTTTTCTTCCACACATTTCCCCTTAATAATGAATCTTTCATGAAAAATATTGTATGTATTCAATACATACAGAGAGTAAAAATAATTTGTAGAGCTCTAGGAGAATAAAGAAAGAATAAAAATAATCCTTTTTTCTAAGTTTCTCGGTATATCTCCGTTATTACTGCATGATCGTTGATTATTTTTTCACCAAAATGTTCGTGATAATGTTTTTACCCATACAGGGTGTCAAATCAATTTGTGCCGTAGGAAAATGAATAT